>VYZQ01001484.1:1874-24699 GCA_013400655.1 Mystacornis crossleyi
ACCAGAAAGACCTCAGTACTTCAAGCCAAAGAGACATTATAAACCCAACCAACATGGTAACTACGCTACCCCACTACAAAGGAATTAAAGCCAAGCCAAGATGTAATAAGTGCAGGGTGTTTTTCACTTTCCTTCGAGCCCCACGTTGTATAACAGCATGCAGTCACCCCATAACATATAATTTTGCTTTATAGTTGATAGTCAGGAATATGTATGGAGGACTTGCAGTTGTTTCGTGGTCCACCAGCAGAGGCAAACGATGACACAGGTGTTCTAGACATAAGAGGGGATAATATTCAGTAACTGGAAGAATAAGGGTTTGTGCAGTGAGAAACACTGAGGCTGGTAAGAAGATGGCGAACAAAAATACAATGCAAAATGTCCAAACGAAGGAAATTGAAGAGAAAGGTCAAAGTAGACATGAAAGAGTTTGAATTGAGCCAGAAGTGCTGGCCACCCCTAGGAGAGACAGGCAAGGCTGAGCATGGCAAAGCAGAGGTCTGGGAAATGCAGATGCTGCAGGGAGAAATGCAGGAGGGTAGGACTCCTGGTTGTGGGGAAGGAATAGAGGGTTGAATATGATTTGAGTATGAGACTCAAGAAAAAGTTGAAGTACCTGAAGTGAACTGTTGCCTCAGGAGCACCGTTCAGACCTGGAAAGAGAGCGTGTGTGGATGCGGAAGGGCTGGAGTGTGTAAGATATTTTTATATTTGTTCCTATTTGCCTGGGTATTCTTGTGTTCTTTGGAAAGACCACAGCTGGGGATCAGAGAAGAGGGCAGCCTGCCTCTCCACCTTGCCCTGGCTGCTGATGTCTTTCACAGGGGAAAGACATCTAGAAAGATGAGGAGATGTTTTCTTTCTTGAGAGTGGTGAGTGTGCACAGCGTGGGGGTGATGCTTCAGAGTATTGTGCTAGAGTGCAGAGGATGGGAGGGAACCCGGGGTTTTCCTAAGAGGAACAGAAAGTGGACCTGTGGGGAAGCCTCTGGGGCAATGGAAAGGAAGAGGTTTCTGCTAGAATGCTACAGAGGAACTGCATAGGCTGTTTTGCAACCCAAGAAGCCACTGAGAGAAAGCTTACAGCAAGCACTTTCTCTGCAAAGATACTGTGAAAATGGAGACATTTGTTTTTAAACAACTTGTTAGAGAACAAACACCCCCTGGTGTCCTGGAACATGTTCAGTTTGAAGAGAAGGCGCTGATAATTCAACATGTTGGATCTGGCCACCGTGGGATCCACTCTCAGTGGGTGTTGGGAAGCAAGAACAACAGGCCAAAGAAAATTGGCCTGTAATTAGTGGCAGGAGTGAGGGGGGTAAATAATCTGTCAAAGGGTAAATGGAATAGTAAAAATGAGGCTTGATTACACATCTCCCAGCAGCACAAGGATTTCTCCTCCACCCCATGTTGCAAGAAAATTTTTGTTTTTTTGTTTCTGGACAATGGGAACAGCAGTCTTTTCTCCTAGTAGTACTTTTCATTTCAGAGCTACCACATGAGATGGTCATGCTTTTCAGGCTGCTTTTGAAAGTAAGCTTCTGTCAAAGGCACAGTTTCCTGTGTATGTTGACTTAATGATGCATTTAAAAGTATAAAAATTTAGGGTTTACTCAGAGTTAAATCTGTTTGCAACAAAATTTTAACAGGAAATGGGAAATTAGAAATACATAATCTCCACATGTTTCAAAGATAACAAAAGTCTGTAAAACAAGAGACCATTTATCTCCTTGACTGTTTATTTGTCAAAGAAGGTTCATTTACTGAACATAACAGTGAAACTGTTCATTCTTAGTTGGATTACAAATGAAAGGGAACTGATTATGCCACAAAGAAATGGCTACATTATAATTACTTCACTGAATATGTAAAATTCAATTATATAGTGACACAAATTAGGAAGGGATTTTAAACAAATGACAAAGAAAGATAAAAAGGAAGAAAATCCTTAAATTTTGCTTGAAAGACATTTGCATTCAGCTAAAAAATCACAAGAGAAAACCACAGTCTGTGAATTTTCTTCCTTTAGCAATTTTCCAGTGCTCCTTGTGCACTTTTATAATTTGACTGACATTTCACTGGCTACTATATTCATTTCAATTCCAGAAATTTAATATTTTCTTATAACTCCAAATATTCATAAGTTGTTCTTTTCCTAAATTGTTCATATGGTGTTTGATAGTTCAAACAACTAAAGTGTCATTCAGAGTAAATTTTGTAAAAGGTTTCTGCCAGTTCTCACATTTAGTATGTTCAACATAGATACATTTTTCTATGGAAATGTCATTCTTGGTTGTGGAAATACTCAAAACCCATCTGGAAAAGGTCCTGAGGAACATTTAAGAGAGTAAATCTCTTTAAGGCCCTGCGCTGAGCAAGGCATTCACTTAAATAAGCTTCAGAATTCCCTTTCTGTGTGAACTATTCTATAATTCTGTGATCAGTAGTGATGTACAGGATTAGGAACTTTTGATGAGCAGAAAACCTGGCAAAGGCAGGCAACAGACAAGGCCACCACCTTAGGAAGCAGCACTGCTGTCCTGGCTGCATGACTGGTGGCCACACGGTCAGTGCTGCACCCATGGCAGGCCTGCGCATCCACTAATATGAGATCAAAGCACAGATACCACGAGCACCCTCCATCAATGTTATTTTTGTGGTGTCAAATCAGATGCTGCAGCTCGAGAACTGTGGTTTATTCTCTCTGCTGTCCTCATCCCTGTCCAAAATTGGACTGACATCAATGTCCCTTGCCAGCCCTGCATAGAGCAGAGGCAGAAACTGTACCAAAAGCAGCAAGAAGAAGATATGTTCCAGAACTACTGAGTCACAGCCATCGTGTCCCTGTAGCACCCCATGACATAACAAATTAAAAAAGACAAAGGGATAGACTGTACCTTCCAGCTGTAGGTGGCCACAAAATAGGCTCTTGGATCCAAGTAAATCAGAGAGGCTCATCTCTCAGTATGCATTTGACAAAGGACATAAGACCTGGGCCAGAGGAGCTCCTACTGGGGTGGAGAGGCCAGAATCCCAGCTGTCTGGCACAGAGGGTCATAGTCTACTGCAAATAATGGTAGAGAAGGGATGATAATGCATCCCAGGACACTGAAAACATTACTGGAAATAGAAGTGCCAGCAGAAAGTTCAGTCTTGTGTCCTGCCCTTTGAGGGTGATGGCTTCTGCCTTTGGTTTGTGAGATTAGTTTAGCTGATTGGGTAGTTTTGGCTACTCAAAACCCTTAGATTTTATCTTAGGGGTTAATTACAGTGCCCAAAGCAAAAGGAAGAGGTCACTTATGACCAAAAATTTCACCTCTGAAAGACCTGCCTGAATTTCAATTAGTTCTTGGTATCTGTCAAGATCCTCTAAAGACCATATAAAGTCAGTAATCAGAGAAGCTGGGGGATAGATGTTGTTTTGAAAACAATATACACTGAAATTAGTCTTAAAAATGCACATTTTTTTACAGTTTAAAGTCAGGTATCAAGTTTGATTTATTGTCAGAACGCAGCAGTCCTATCCATTATCTTTTTTAAACACACTTGGAAAAATTCCAATATCCTGAATAGATTTCTAAACTTTATTGAAGTGTGCTTGAAATAGCCTCTGTAGAGTGCCCTGAAGTGACAAAGAACAGCAGAAAAGGCTGATGAAAAATGTGCATATGACTTGTGTTCTGTGAGAGGTTTTCTCCAGCCATGACAGCAGGGATCCCTGTAAAGTCTTATCAAACCTACACAACAGGATTGACAGGGATGTCTACTTGAATTAAGCCAGTAAATTTGGGGTTTTAATTACAACTTAAAACCAGCTCTACTAGGTCATACTGAAAGTTAATTTAACCTAGAATCCTATCCCTGATGGTGTCCAAAAAGCAAGTGTTTAATGAAGAGTACAACAGCTGACAAACATCAAGGGTAGCTCTTTATTTACCTCTCTTGGCGTTAACATTTGCAGCTCTGGGATTTCCTGAGTCAGATGTAGAGGTTTTGAATTTGTCTCTATATGGAAACTGGCATGCATTTAACCTTGGGTTTGAATTTTTTATAGCAACTCCAGAGTAAATCCTCAAATAAATTTCAATGTGTGATAAACGTGAGGTGATTTTCTCTGATTTGCATGGAATAGGAAACAAAAATCCATGCAGACAATTATCAACAGGCTAGATAACAGACTCAGTGTATACTGTTACAAAATTTTCCTCTATGAATAACCCTCCAGAAACGCAGCAGTGAAAAAAAATATATTTTTGTGATATTTCTTAGAAAAAATAAAGTATGTTTTCATCAAAGGCTTATTTCTTTTTTCTTCTTAATTGAATCCCTTTGGAGGTTCTGATACTTCACATGTATCAAGACAATTTCTGACAGGAGTCATCTTCACTGATTTTTTTAATGTTTCAAAATTTTAATTTCTTTTCTGACAAGTTCATCCTATTAAACAGCCCAGGGAGTGAACAACTTAGGGCAGTGTAGAGTAACTTACAGAGTGTCAAAACATGAGAAGATTTTCTAATGATCTGTACAGCAGAGGGTAGAGAGACAGTTTCCTTGAAGAGACATAACACTTTTTCCCTCAGAATTAAAGACATTCTGCTCTTGTTCTCATGCCAACACAGCTTGACTTGTGGTTTTTCAACTGATGACTTCTAAAAGAAACATCTCTGAAGAACAATACACTTCTCTTTTGTAAATAGCCTAGTGGTAGACTATTATGATTTAGTTCAGAGAACTAAAATGTAGATTCACCCCTTTCCACAAAGAGCAATGGTAGTTATGTGTGTGTATTTTTTACTATTACGTAAATTAAAAGAAATTTTCTCTGATCAGTCTTTCCTTCCTTAAGAATCCTCAATTTTTCATTTAATTTCTCAAGCCAGTTACTCGATATTCTTTAGAAGTTCGTTCTGCATTTTAGTCTTTGGGTGCTTGCTGCTGCCATCGTGTGTTCCCCTAGTTGGACTTCATCAGGGAGTGTACATGCCCAGAAATTGCAGGACTGGACATCTTCTAAACAGTGGTGAAAATAGTCCACATACATTTTTGTATGTAAAAACTCTCTGAAGTCAAAAGCCACATTCATGCTGGTGTGACTAATAAGTACAATTACTGATAAAGAGTAAGAATGAAAGAAATTTGGAAGACTCAGCCTATTTTGTGAATTAGTCTGTAGTCAACAAGAACTAAAGGTCCTGTATCACTTTAGGATGCTTTAGGAAAATGTTCTGCAATTGCTAAAACAGGGAAAGAGATGGTAGTGAAAGAAAGGAATTCCTTACTTTATGCTTTGAAATACTTTCCTGATTTTTACTGTGTTCCAGGAAAGCTGTCTGTCTGCTCTTCATTAGTGAGTGAGTGACTTGGCTGCAGCTCTGAGATGCCCACGAGACCAGTCACAGACATTCCCAGCCTCTTCAGAGGCAGAGCAGGTGCAAGGACAGCACATGAGGATCTCTGGCACCTTCCTTGCTCTTTGAAGCAGTTCAGCCTGGGCACGAGGCCTTGGTTGCAGATAGGAGTGAGGTGATCTCAGGCCAGCTTGGGTCGATGGCTCTGTCATGTGGACCACAAGCAGCTACCCTGACATGCTGCTGCACTTTAGAGATGCAGCATCTTTTATTTACCACTGAGTGGAGTCCTTAACAAGACTACAGATGTGCCAGTCCGGATTTCCCAGCTGCTGTGTGACATTTTGCTCAGAGCAGCTTGGCAGTGAAGCTGTGCCTGGCACTGCAGACAGATTGTTCAGGGCATGGGCGAGCGCTGGGCTTGTCATCAGGGTACCACAAATAGAGGGTTACCTTTTGGTGCCATTGTCAAATACAGTTCCTATCAAGCATTTAATAAAGATTTTTGTTTTGTTTGTTTAACAGCAAAAGAGATGCTTATAAACAGTACTAATTTCAAAATATGTGTCTCTTTACTCATTATAGTTCACTGGCCCTTTCTTTGGACAATGTCTTATATCAGATACTCACCTTGGGTCTCTTCCTGTGGCTGTGATTACTACATTAACCCACTTGGAAAACTTGGTTGATGTTCCAATATATTCAACTCCCATGGTCAAGTCGATGAGTGCTTCCACTAGGTTGAAAAAATTGCATTCCAGATCAAGATCCAAACCAGATGTGAGGTTTCAAGAAATTTGGATCCCAATTCTTCTGGGAATTAATTATTTTGTAAGTGTGAAATAAAACCACAACAATAAAACAATCCAAATAAATCAATTGTGAAAACAAAGTAAGGAACTAGGAGCTAAAAGCAACTATTTTCGTCGTCTTTGTATTTCTGAATGGCTGAGGGTACCTGGTTGTGATCCTGCAGTCACTGATATTGTTTCCCAGTATCAGACCTTCCAAGACTTCTATCTGCCTCTCAGCACTCTGCTTCTTGTTAGTAGCTTAAGCCCTGAAATTGCCTGTTTTCCTCAATGTCTTCATCGTGAGACTGATGTGCAGGGTCACTCAATGAGTGCCCCCTACTTACTGGTCCTTGCAAAAGCAAATTGCCATGGAGGAGTGCACATGGATCCAGTCTCTTCCTTCATATCACTCCTATCTGTGTGACTAGACAGAGACAGCAGAGGAGAGAAAAGCACAGAAGATGCTTCACCTGGTTGTATGTGGAAAAGTTGCTGATGATGCCACACATGGGAGCATCCTTCCTCAGAGGTACTCAAAATGTGAAGCTCAGCAAGGCAATTACAAAAGTAACGATTATAATTCATAACACACAGCACTGTGCAGATCTGTTGTCATGCTGTAACTATCAAGTTCTTACTTTGCATGTTACTTCAGAGTCCAATAAAGACAAACCTTATGTAAATCTTCAGTACACAGACACAGTGTGTTAGCTTACTGGAATGTGTCATTTCCATGTCACACTAGCTGTATTGTGAAACAATGTGTCACTTTGTATTTTTAAGCTTCAAAACACCTTATTTTCAGTTTACAAGGGATTTCAAAGATGCATGAATAAGCATGTTCTCTATGGTTCTGAATGCCACTGAAAGAGAAGTGGGAATGCGATTTTTTCTTCAAATGCTAAAGCAAGCAATAGAAGGCATGATGTAATTTAAAGCTTAAAGGTCTTAGGAATTTATACATCTTGTGAATAGGAACCTATAATCATATTGTTGCATTCCACTGTGGGGAGCTGTGAGGAGCTCTTTTAAAATAGGTGGTCTAGAACAATTGGCTCATCACATATATACGCAGTAGAAATAGGGAACTGAAAAGGTCTGCCCAAAAGCAGTGTCAGCTAAAACTGATCAGCTGCTGAAAGATCCAACACCTCTTTTAAAGTTCTCAACAGCAACCATGATTTCTCCTCTCTCCTTGGCTGCCTCAAAGCTTCTGAACTAATAGAAGTTGGAGTGCCTTGCAGTGTTGCTGGCTCCTCAGGGCAGGTGGGCTAGAGTGGCTCTTGGTTGTTCCAGAACAGGCTGGCAACACCTGTGTTCAACCTGCTTCATGGGAATGTTCCCTGGAATGCTGGACATGCCAAACTGGACCTAGAAATCCCTTTGGGAAAGTGTTCACTGTCAGGGGTGAAGGACACACACCCCTACACTCATTTACCGAGTAGACAGTCCTGCAATATTGCCTTTTCCTGAGTACTATTTATTTTAAATTAATTAATGGTGCCTAGTTACCCGCTGGGCTAAAACCATGACACAAAGTTTAAATGATTTGTTATTACACTTTCCCATTATTTGAGATGTTAACATACAGAATAGGCCCAAATCTTTCCAGAAAACCCTTGTCAGTTCACCTAACAACTCAATATAAGTTACTAATTACTATTCTTTTTTAGGACTATGATTCCTTATTCTCTAGTCATCCTCTCATGATTAGCAAATAGTACTGCTTTTTTCCTCTACTTTTCTACTAATTCAAATTAGTCTGCCTGATTTATAATTCCTTGATGTTTTGATATGTTTAAACTTTGCCTAGCTTCCCCCAGTGTTGATTGAGAATTGCAAATTTCTCCAAGTATTCCAGCTTGTCCCTAGGAGCTAAAAATAACCTAATTCATCTGCTTAAAAAAAAAAAAAAAAGAAGTAATTTATGAGGTTGTCCTGTAGCCCAAACATCACATTTGGTTTTCATCTTTATTATATCCTGTTGTTTTATGCAGAGTTGGACACAATTTCAGTAAATTAAACAATGTTCATGGTATAGGAAATGATCTTGCAAATATTTCCTTATCTTGCATTGTTTACATGCCTCCTAATGAAGTGTCTGACAAAATGCTGTGGAAATGAAGAGCAAGCTTTAAAAATGCTATATTTTGGTATGAAGCATTAAGCTCATGACTGCAGCAACACTGCTTTATGTAAAATGAGAAATAAAATGTATTCTTCCCTGAAGCTTTCCAGAACGGACTTAAGTGTGATAGACTGTGATGCTGCCAAGAAAATATGTGAGATTACTGAAAATGTGGGCAGGAGCTCCAGCTCATTTAAAATGCACATTGGCTTCATAACATGGAAAATCAGCTAAATTAAGACTACTCTGTACATGTAGTGATATGAATAGCATCCAAAAAAAAGTGTGCTTTAATGGATGATGTGCCTACTTAGATGAATATTTAGAAAAAAGCAGTAACTGAAAAAAGCATGACATTGGCTGCAGAGAACATGTTCTTGGATAGTCCTTGGATAGTTCCTGGATAGTCCTGGAGCTGGCTCTGACTTGAATTTGAAGCTTTGACCAAGGCTTACCAGTTTTCTAGAGGCAGTTCAGATCATCTTGGCAGTTTTTACTGCAGTGTACTGGCAGTCTATCTGAAGAACTGAAAACATTTTTCTAGATGTCATATAGACTTCACAACACCATAGTTTTGTGCAGATGCAAAAATTAGAGGATATATGGTTTGACTGGAAGAGAGGAGCATGTGATAGTCTGCACAAGGACAGAGCTGGGAATGGATATACTAACCTTTGATTTTCTTTGTTCCCGCATGTGTTCAAAATCAGGACAGGTTTGGGTAGTGCTCTGATCTAATGAAGTATTTTTTAAGGTGGTTACACTGTGCTAGCAGTGGCTGCAGTTTACTGACTGTCCTGTTCACAAGAGTCAAGGTGCAGTGGAGTGCTAGCAATGGGTAAAGGAAGCTGAATCCAAACCTCTCCAAGTTCCTAAATGCAGTGCCTGGTTTACCTCAGGTACAATCATTCCCCACCCCTCTTTTTGTGTCCACAGAGCAAGGAGTCGGTGAGAGAAGAGAGAGAGAAGAGGCGGGGGCAGGCTGGTCTCGCTGGATGCCCATGGCTGGTGGCTGGGCTGGCACAGACATGGAGCCCTGGCCTTGGCTCCCTGCAGCATGTGTGGATTGCATTGTCAGCACTAACTAGGCAAGCAAAACTTGTCCTGAAAATGGGATATGAACTGTAAATCCCATCCATGACAATCACCCTTGTAGCTCTTTACAAGCTCAGATGCCTGTCTGCATAAATATGGGTTAATTTAGGGAAGGGGTGGGTGCCTTTCTCTCCAAAACAGGCAGTTCTGCACAAATGGTGCGACCAACATAATGTGCCCAGGGCATGCTCAGGCTAAGCAAGGTGATAGTTTCAGCATTAGGTCGTCCTGAGAAGTCGGTAAACGGAACTGATGACTGAGCCTTAGGCAAATCATTTTCTGTTCTTATGGAGTTATAAATTCAAACCACAAAAAGAAATTAAAAAAAAAAAAAAAAAGAAAATGCACTGCGGTGATATTACAATGCTCAGACTATGCCTGGAAGAGATATGAGAGATTTAGATGCCCCTTATAACACAGAAATCTGGAAACTATTTCAGATTAAAGCCAGCCCTTACAGCTATTTACAGAACTCCATTTGCTGTTTTATTTGATCCACTGTGTGCAACTTACCAGAAAAAAAAAAAAAAGAAGGAAAAAAACCAAACCCTACAGGTCTTTTTATAGTTTTGTAGTTAAGAAATTCCTCTGGTAACAGTCCATGTGAATGTCTGCTCTCTCTATCTCCTTCTGTACTGTTAATTATGAAATTTCCTTCCTCTTTCTGAAAATAGGTTTGATACAATTGTAATTGGAAGGTTTGTGAGGAGGGGAAGAACTCCAGTGTTTTCTTTGCCAGTGGATGCGAAGAAACTTCAGTCACTACGTGTCTCCCCCCCACAGAGACAGATAGGTCAGGCCATGACTCTGTAATGGACATTAGGACATTTTTCTGATAGGGAATTCTTCACACATGCTTGTTACCCATATTTAAAATCATGTTCTGGACCTCACCAATCCACAAGTAGCAGGGAAAAAAAATGTTTTAAATACATTTTTCCACCAACTTTCCTGCTTCGGCATGTTTCTCTAAGGTATTCGAGTCAAATGTGGCATTGAGATTTGGTAAAGAATTTTACAAGGAGTAATTACTTAAAGTCTTAAAAAAATTATCACAGAATCATAGAATACTTTCAGTTGGAAAGGACTCTTAAGGATAATCAAGAAAAATTCCCTGGACACTACACCATATGATTAAAATCATTGTCCAGATGCTCCTTGAAGCACTTGCCCATGGGAAATATTTTGAAGTATACAACTTTCTGGAAAGTTGTATACATTTTTCTTTTAATAAGAAAGGAAACAGTGATAAAGCAAAGGAGGAAAACAAAGACTAATCACAGAGATAATATAAAGAACAGTGGGCAGTTATTTTCCAGTTATTTTTAAAATTATATACTGTTATCCAGGAAGTATGGCTGGACTAATTTTTTTTTTCTTACACTATCCATTATTTAAGCAATAGTCCAAAAAATGCATGTTGATTATTTCCAGTGATTGCTGAGGCTCAGTTAACAAAAAGCGGTTAAAGGGTAGTACAAAAGGTTAATGAGTGTAACTGTAAACCAGCAGTCACGGAGCATATGTTTGTCTGCTGTGCCTCAACCAAAATATTGAGGTTCAGATGCTTGTGTCATCAGGCAGGCCTATGCAACCCCTGCAGCTGTGACGTGCACCCCTGGGTGCAGTCTCCTAGAAGGGGGACTCTTCCACCCCTTGAATGTGTCCCCTGTGGCCCCATCACAGGAAAAAGGGCTGAGACCTGCTGAACTCCTGCTGCTCACTCTGATATTTATCAGGGCAGTGATGACTTTGGCTCTGTGCTTTACTCTCTGGTTTAACATGATGTTCTCATTTTAACTCCCCACTCCCTTATTGTGGAAAATAAGAGAAGTTTTCAAGCAGTCAGCTGCTTTTGCTCTCTAAGGAAAATCTTGGTTGGGTCTCACCTTCCCTTTTAAGTCTAAGGCTGATGTTGCATGATAGACTTTGTGATTTGTCCTTCATACCAGGGCTGTTCAGGTCTCACTCTCACTGTCTCTGGCACTAGTTCAACCTTGTATCATGTCTTCCTGTGCTTTTTCCTCCTATGCTCTGAGTTCTTCCAGCATATCCTTAGAGGTCATGTAATTCCTCTGCGTCTTTCTGCAAATATGTGATTTCTTTAAAGGAGTAAAATTAGTGGGTTTGACATTAATTGCACTTGGAAGGTATTTCCCCTCTATTGAAAAGTATTTTTATTACAAGAAGAAAATCAGTTTCTGAAAGGCACAGATAATACAGAGTCTTTTTAGTTTGTATAGAAGAAATAGGAGAAGAACCTCAAACACAAAAGATGACACATCTTTATGGATGGAATAATAAAGTGGCACTGATTTGGGATGTTAATTTGGAGTGTGTTTAGGTGCTGCTGTTCCTAAATATCATTAATGATATGAGGCTGAGCTAATACTAAACAATTCAAGAAGGAGTCTGATAATGATCCAGTGGCTTCCTGTGTCACACGTACATTTCATTCAACAGAATACATTACTCAACAATGTTTTGCGGTATATCAACTTACAGAGTTTAAAAGGGAAAACCATAAATTAGATGTCCCTATCAGATAATTTTTTGGTCTGGAATGTATTTCCTCTCTTCCTACTTGAGATGAGATCACTGATATTTTTTGATTGCACCTGCAAAATGGAAGATAAGAAGATCGTCAGGATTCTTATTTTAGTAAAAATCTTACTTGAGCAATAGTGTTACATCTATATCTTGTTCTTACTGTATGCAAGCATACAGTGTATAATGAATATAATAATATTCTGGTAACTACTGTAAACCAAGACCATTAGCAAAGCAGGTATTAAATGAACATCTCTTAATGAGAGTCAAAGTTCAATGCTATTTTTCATGATCTTTTAATTGAACTATGTAGACCACAACCTTCCAAACATTAAAAAAAATTATATTTATTGTTAAATATGATTTAAGCATGTGTGGCATTCAAAGATGTTATGCAACGTGCCTACTTTCCTGGAGATTACAATAATGATTTAGCACAGCTACATGAAATTTTTCAAAACTTCAGTCTGAAGATAAGCCCGTAAGGCAAAGCTGATTTAATTTCAATACACATCCTTTCCTTGCTGTTCTTTCTCAAGTTAACATTATGACACTTGTACCACAAAAGGCTCAGTGATTGAGATAACAACAGGGAGAGATCACTCACCAGTTACTGTCACAGGCAAAACAGACTCTGCTTGGGGAAATTTGTTTAGTCTATTACCAATCACATCAGAGTAGGATGTGAAAAATAAAAATTTTTCCCCTTAATTACTACGTGCTTTGTGGTTGCTTTCACTACGTATGTACAGAAGTCAAGCAAATTAATACAATAGCCACAGTACTTTCAGTCTCATGGTTTATTTCCCTAAATTAGTTATTATTTTGATCTGTGTGGATTTCATTTGTCTGACCTTGTCAGAAAACTTTAAACTGTTGCCTTTATCAGGCTGAATGAGAAGGATTATGAAGGATGGCAAAGAGTACCTATCCCACTTGCTGGAACCTGACCAGAAGAATAGCAGGCTCATCAAAATATTCAACAAAATTTGGCAAAGCAAGACCAGTTAATGCCATAATCCATGAGAGCAATGACTTCGCAATCAGCCCCCGTGGCTGGGGCTGGTCTGCAGGTGCAGGAGTGCAGGAGTGCCTCGGCTGCTCTCAGCCCCTGCAGCTGCTGCATGGGGCACACTCACCCTGCCCATAGCTGCTTTCTCATCAGAGCAGATCTAGCTTGGAAGGGATCCCAAAGCACTGTATGGGTCTTTCAATGTCACTGCAGCAGTCTGTGAACACCTGGCATCAGTAACTGGCAAATTATTGCCTGCAAAGCCACCATGGCCTCTTACTTTCCACCTGCTATTCATTCAGACCCATCAGACAGGTGGGTATAAGGTGGTGTTGAGATTGTGCTTTTCCCCATAATCTTTGAGATAGTAGGAGTTTAATGAACTTGGTGGGATTTCCAGGGAATCCTTAAGAGGTCAACTTTTATGCTATTAGTAATCTCTATAAGAGCTGTACGTATAGCAATTGAATTTGAAGTAACAGAGAATTGTCTAAATTCATGCCAGGCAGTACAACTTTGTTGTTAGCCCAATTTTTGACCTTGCAGATCAGGACTGGCCAACCTGAACTTCATGGCTGATACAGCTTGCACTGGGATTACACCCGTGAGCAGTGGCGAGAGGCAGCTGCCTGACACTGCCAGATTTCACAAGTGCAAAGAAACAAGGAGGCAGTGCCACCTCCTGCCTGGTGCTCCCTGAGGTTTGTGTCAGGTGAAAGTGACCTCGTGAGGCTGGCTGTTCTAAACTTGCTCTTCCTTGGAGTCTGGCCTCAAGGATTTCAGCAGCCTTGAGCAGGTACCTGTTTGCAGGAACCAGCACAGCACCCCATAATTCACAGTACTGGCCTTAAGGGGAGAGGTGCAAGCACACCAGGTGTGTTTGGAGCATCAAGGATGCAGTGCAGTTGTTCAGATTTGTAGCCCTAAGACCATCTGAAACCTGGCTGAAGGGAAACCAATGCTTGCTTTACTGCCAGGCTGCAGCTGCCTCTGGTGTGGCTTAAGGTGCAGAGGAGGCTGAAGAAAATGGGTCCTTTCCTGTTTATTTCTTTGTTATTGCAAAATGTCCAACTGAGAAGAAAACTGAATTCATCTTGGCCTTATGTTGTACAGGCTCCAGAATAAAACATAGCTCTTAAAATCCCTGAAAAAATAATTGACAATGTATCTTTTATATAACTAGGTCACATGCTGTAAGAAAATGCTGTCAGTCTAAGACAGATGAGTTAAGGCCTAACAAAACTTGCTCTTTCTAGGCAAGACCTTTGGCAGCAGATTAAACAATTCATGTTTTTAGAAATAATTTATTTTCCAAAAGAGGCAGTTAACTTTATCCTTGTTGTTAGTACATTTTTTCATCATCTAAAAAAGAAAATTCAGTTAACTTTGCCCTAACATCTGTACCTAGCATTGCCTCGTTATTTCTTGTTTCACAATTCAATTTCTTCCTTTTATTTTAATCCTGTATATTTTCTCAGAGAATTAACCCTCTTTCTTGCATTGTCTTTCTGCTGAGAACAAAGCAGGATCAAATTCTGTATTTTGGAAATGCAGTCATCTTGGAAAAAACCAGGAGAGGATGACAAATTTTCTTGATATCATATTTTTGCCACAGGTGCCAATCAACTATGTTACTACACTTCAAATGATATTTTCACATCACGGACTGTGGGGTTTTTTTGTTTTTTTTTTTCCATTTAGAAGTTTTTCCAAACAAAACAAAATATTTCCGTTGTAAAAATCAGGCCTTTACACAGTTATAGGGACAGTCTGCAGTGGTCAGGAAAGGAATGTTGGGAGTGCTGTTTTTCTCAAGTTTCCATCTTCAAGTCTGGAAAGCAAAGTGGTGAGTGCTGGCTCTGGGTAGGATCTTGATCTGGGTAAAAGGCAGTATGTGGCATTTCCTGAAATTTTGACGGACTTTTGGTATGGCTCTCAAACAAGATTTACATACTTCACAAGAAAAAGAAGCATTGTTTTTAAAATAAGCCATTTTTCAAGTAGTTTTGGGTGCTTGTTTTCTAGTTGCATTTGGGTAGAAATGTAGGATAATGGCAATCTCCTGTTGAAGGCCAGAAATTTTTCTAATGTCCTGCAGAATGAGTTTCACTTAAATCTTCTAAAATTCACTTCTGTCTCATCTCACACATGAAAATATGAGACTTTTGTGTTTTCCTGATAGTATCTTTTTATTCTGTGTAGATAAGATAAAATATTTAAAAGCTAAGGCCATATTTCTCTCTTCAGTATTTCACTGTTAATTTGATCCTGTGAGCTCCACACATTTCCTCAGGAGAGATAGTGGGCAAGTAGTGAGAAATAAACTTTTATGTACCACCGGCTTTCCCAAGGAAGCATGGTTTTCCCTCAGTGAGAAGTCATTCTTTTTTGAGGGTAATATTTGTGCTGTGTGGACTTGTTTTTTTTGAAACGTGGCATGTGACAGAATGTTTCTTTATTTAGCACTCAAGAGCTTTTTACCCAGCCATCCAGCCTGCAAAACTGAGGAGGACTGGCCGTTGCCCCATCTTCGGCAGGACTTTATTACCAGCAACTCTCACCATCCAGGTTTTACTGAAGGGAAGAAAAGGAAGCAGCATTTACAATTATGTTCTTCGAGTTCTGGCTTGTTCTCTCTCTTGTTCACAGCATTTTGCAGCTGGCGGGTAAGTGCCTCCTGCGTGCTTCCTGTGAAGGTTTTCATCAAAGTGCTTCCAATCTTCTGGCTTTTTGAGGTGATTGTGGTTCTGTGGTACTGCCAATATGTACATTACTAGTTTGGGGGTGGGGAACTTTTTAATGGCAGGTAAGAGGCAGGGGAATGATCTCACTGAAAAAAAGAAATGGTTAGAGATGGAAGCAGAGACTCAATTTCTAATGGCTTTATTCATATATAGTGGTACTATCATTTCAATAATCCCAGAAGATAAGACATAAGAAAATAATGAGATATGCTTAAATGCCTTTTTAAAAATTAATTTAATTCTTTACTTCTGGGTTCTGATTTTTGAGCTGTTGGTGTCTGGGTAGTGGTTGACAAAATCAGACAGGGAAAATCTCCAGCAGTGGTGAAATGTGGAAATATTTGTAGGACGTTAAGATATTCACAGATGATAGCTGTAAAGGGGGGTTTATTCACTGTTTTGAACAGACTCATTGAATTCACTGGCATTGATAAAACGGATGGAAAAAAATTTTTTTAATAAAATTGGATTAAGTTTAGGAAATATCCTATGGAATTGCAGTAATAACACTACTGTTATCCCTTTAGCTGCACTTCTCTTGTAGGTGTTAAACAGATGGCTTCTGCAGACCCGGATGTTTAAGGTTAAATCCTTTCACCTTTTTAACTCCTGAGGAAAACTGTCACAGATTGTCTCAAAGTATATGATATTTTTCAGATCACCATGGTCTGACTGGAGGCCACAATAATTATTTTCAGTGTACTGTATATTATTAATTACATTGATTTCAATTTTTTGCAGGTTTATAATGAAATATCTTTAACCTCTTAAATACATTTTCATTAAATATTACACCTGCTGATCAAGTCATGTATCAAGGACCAAAACTGATTATGAATCCTACAAGCTTTGGCAGGAAATACAACTGGATGGGTCACAAAGTACAAGACAAGGCAGCAGAGCAAATTCATAGACACAGTTCACCGTTGCTCCTGATAAACTCACTGCAGGACTGAAATTAGCTCCCCTACTTCTACCTTATCTTTAAGCCAACATTTTAGGCATGATCAGACAAACTGACAGGAGAGCTAGGGACCCAAATTCTGGTGCAGGTGTACCTTCTAACTTCCACCAGCCTTTACACACTGGCAAGTGTCAGGTGCTACTACTCCCCAGCCCTTGCTATTTCCTCAGATTGAGATTGGCTTCTCAAAGTCATTCCTGGTTTTATATGCAGTGGCTCATAGTAGGGATGGCAGGTCTTGTAGATCAGCAAGGCCAAGGAGCCCAGAGTGACCCCTGAGAAGCCCAGACCAGTTCACTCACATTTATATGATGAAAAGGAAAAGAAAGGTGGATTTGGGAGTAGGGAGGCAAATGGCTCAGCAAAGATGGCTGTGTAGCCACTAGGAAACCTCTAGTCTGGCAGGGTGAGAAAAGTTTGTAGAGGTCAGAGCTCTACAAGGTCGTGCATCTGAGGATAGGTTGGAACGAGGTAGTGGTAATAGCAATGTGATTGAGGGAATTCTCATGACTGACATAAAACCATCCAACAAGCTGAGCTCAGCTCAGGTGGTGCTGCTGCCCACCACTGAGCCATAGTATGGTGACATATAATCATGATGTACATTTTCTATTGTCTACTTTGTTTTTAATAGGTAGAATTGATGTTTCCCTGGACCCTGTCGAAAATCATCATGTTTTTATCTGACATGAACGAACTTCTTGTTCATTTGAATGGAAAACAGAACCATGTCACATATCCAGTATACAAATATTCTATATTAACTATTTTCTATGTGTTGTTTTGTTTTACAGACACCGAAACATTTTTACTATATAATAAAGTCAACAGGCTCTGTCTTGAGGCATCTATTGCACAGTCAGTTAGAACTGCCACTTGCAATCAAGAAAACGAATCACAAAAATTCAGGTGGATCACAGATCATCAGCTTATGAGTGTGAAATTGAAATTATGCCTGGGGGTGCCATTGAAGAAGGATCAGGCCATGGTCACCCTATATCCCTGTAATCAAAAAAGTGAGCTCCAGTGGTGGGAATGCAGAAATGAAAGCCTCCTTGCAATCCAAGGAGAAGATTTGTTTTTAAGTTCTGGCAACGAAGAGCACGATAACGTTCTGTTAAAGAAGGAGCTGAGTGCAAAGAATAAGTGGAATATCTATGGGGTCATGGATGTTTTATGTTCCCAGGGATATGAAGGTACAGAAAATTGATTCTTTCATCTTTTGCATTAATTCATTTGTGAGTGTTAGAGTGTTTAGGATCTTTGGCTCTGACTATTCTGACTCCTTCCGTGACCACAAGAGTTTAGAAAATCCATGCACTGAGGTACTTAACCTTGAATTTAATGTTATATTTATGTCCAAGCATGTATTATATACACACACTTCTCTAGTCTATGTATTATAGTACATTAGTATTTCAAGTATTATAAGTATTACATCTACTCTCCATATATTCTATAAATATGTATTATTAGTATATATATATATACATACTTTTATACTATGTATAAGTATTCTCTAAAGTCACTATTGCTCACATACTGTGTCACTACATTATAAACAGAGCACATAAACACTGATAAGTTTCTTGTACAGTCACAGGGATATGAAAATACATCCCCATGAAAGAAGCACAATATAGGTGAGCTGAGAAAATCTTAAAGTACTGATTTAAGTAGAGGAAGCATGACTTTTTTGACTCAGCAGATGAGGATGCTCATGGAATAATTATAGTCACCAGTGCAATTACCTTTATTGATCAGCTGAAGTCTGATTGTTCTGAATGGCTTTCCCACATCCAGAATGAATGCTCTAAAAGCCACCTCACCAGATATTCAAACACTGAACTCAGCTTTGTATGTGGGAATCTGCTTCAGTGTATGAGACACTTAAATCATCTCTGGAATAAAACCGGAGAGAGATGGTCTACTATATGTTTACATTTTTCCAGGAATCAAGACTTATAAATATTATTTCCTGCTCTTGCATGTGTTATATAAATCTCAACATTGTTTGAAATAGAAGTATCCTAGCGTAGGGCTCTGGTGCCTTATTAAGATTGTAAAAACTTTTTGGGCAGAAATTTAATTGTAGACCTCATCTATTATATATTACTTTGCATCAGAATAGCACTGATCTAAAACATATGTCAGCAGCTTAAGTTTGAAAAAGTGTTGAAACAATTATTTTTACGATCATGGGACAGGAACCATGGAAAGCACTTTGAGGTGCAATTAAGCCACAGGCTTTACTTTTTCTCTAGTTCATATTAATTTGTTAATTTTTATATTCACGTAATCGTTTTGTCTTCTCAGAGACCTTCACGCTGCTGGGAAATGCTTTTGGGGCCCCGTGTGTCTTCCCTTTCATGTACAAGAAGCGGTGGTGGGCGGAGTGCACGGCCGCGGGCCGCACGGACGGCTGGCTCTGGTGTGCCACCACCGCCGACTACGACGCGGACCAGCGGTACGGGTTCTGCCCGAGCAGAGGTGAGGTGCCTGTTCCCACACAGGTCCCCTCAGCGTGGCCTGGGCAAACCGGCATGAGCAGAATACGATTATCTTTATAATAACAGCTCATAACTTACAAGAACGTATTTTATTATATGATGCATTGCCACATCCTGCAGCTCGCTATGCAAGGAAATTTCATTGCATAAAGATGTGAAGAGATTGATTGAAGACTAAAACAGCACTCAGTTCCCATTACCTGTGGGGGTGTTGTTGAGCAGCACAATAATTTTGAGATCCTTACTGTTTCCCAGACAGGATGTGTGCTGTCACTGTTATACAACCCTCCTCAAAGGATTCCTGTTGTGATGGATGTGGGCACAAAAATGAGCACTGTAGGAAGATTGATGTTGAAGTTAATGTTTCAATCTGCATGATTCTCGTGTGAATATATTTTTTTACTAAAGTGGAACGTGTCCTTTTATCTGTGCTGTCAAATCCTGTTCATATTGTCCAGGAAGCAGCCTTTCCATCCCTTTGACATCTGCCTGGCATTTCTCTGCTATTTCAATCACTTTCTTCTGTTTCTGTGGTCACTTCCCCCTCTATCTCCCTTCATGGCTTTGTTCTTGCCAGGAGAGCTTTGCATTCATGTCACTGGAGTCTCCACCTGACACATCTCGTCTTTCCTCTAATTTCTCCCCATGGCTTTTGTTCAACATTGTCTTTTATTATCAGAATGCTCCTTTACTCCAGTTGATTTGAAGTGGACTTTCAGTGTGGCACACATCCTTAGTCAGCTATGCTTTCTGGGTCCCTGCAAAGATACTCAGACACTGAGCCCTCTTCAGGGCTGTGTGGCATAGGGTCACTGAATAATTTTCAGAGTTTTTGAAAGCTAGTCTAAGCTTTCAGTTCTTTTTTTTTTAATTTCATCTTCATACTGACTTTTGGGAATAGTCAAATACCTGATACAATTTTGTATTGTACATGATTGAGCATGTATAAATCATCAACAAATCAAAGATGCAGAGGTAGTCAGAGGCGGAGCATGGTGCTGCTCAGCACCTCTGCTGTATGACAGGCGCTTCCAGAGGCTCTTCGCAAGGGGATGAGATTTATCTAAGAACTTTTTTGATACTAAATTCATGTCTAGAGCTGGTTGTTACAGCTCTCAGTGGGAACTGTTCTCCAGAGAGAGAAGGAGATGTTACGCGCCTTTTTTAAATTTTTCATGTGGGATTTCTGCCACAGCACTCCATGCAATGTATTTTCCTATGCAATCACTTCCCTTTTGGTAATTCCTGACTTTTCTCTCTTCATGGAACAGGAGGCAGTGTAGGCCATCTTTACCTGTCAGTTTACCAGCCTTAATTTTGGCCTTCCCCATTGGCTTGTAATATTCTCAGTGGTCTTGAAAGAGCAGCCCAGGTGACACTCAAGGAGACGAATGAGAACCTGCCACACAGAATGAGAACCTACATCTCAGTTTTCTGTTGGCAAGTTTCTATCACCTCTGTTGTAATTATTTTCTCTACAGATAAAGACAGCACCTGGACTACAGATCTGTCAACAAATGTTCACTACCAAATAAACTTTGACTCAGCTCTCACGTGGCACCAAGCCAGGAAGAGCTGTCAGCAGCAAAATGCAGAATTACTGAGTATCACAGACATTCATGAACAAACATACCTTAAAGGTAAGGCAGTAAAGCAAACCCTGGGTTACATTCAGGACCTCTTCAGGTCATCATAACAGCTAAGGGTTATTTAGTATGAATTTGACCATTACATTTGGACCTAAATATGTGTGGGCAAGAAAACAAAATATTTTAGAATTTTCAAATTCATATAAAAATTGCTGCCAAATTTACACAAAATTCAAAGTATTCCAGCATCCTGAAGCATCACAGTTTGAATTCATATTTACTAGTCTTATTTTATATTAAAATAACATTTTTTTTTTGATGGGGGAAAAAATCCTGAAAAGTCAATTAAAGTTCTATTTCTGGTCAAAAGGAAACTTTTTTTAAAAATTTGAAAAAAAAAAAAAAGAAAAAAAGGTTTATCTTAATGCCAAAGAAAGGTGTGTTTTGTTTCAAATACAGTTTTGACAGCTGTTTTTTTCATTCACTTGGCAAACTGAAAAATACCAGTTATTTATAGATACGAAATGGAAGCTTTACTTATCCATGTGTAGCTGAGGGAATGATATGGGAGAAATACTTATTTTTGGCTTTAAGGATTTTTAACTTCTAACAGATTTATTACTATTGTTTATATTTATACTCTAGCAATATTTCTACTTAAATATATAGAATTTAACCTATTCTGCAAAAAAAAAATTTGGACATACTATGTTAATATAATCTGTGCTCATTTTGCGTTAGTTGATAGAATAAAACAGAGTTTCTGTTTGTTTGTCTTTCTATGGTATTCAAAGCTTTGGCATATTTCAATTTATCAGCTATATCAGTATCTACAGATATTTGCAGTTAGATATTTAGGAATTGCAAGTCTTCCTAGAGACATTGTTAGTGACCATTGCTAATACAAAAGAGATTTATAAAATAATTTATCGTCTTTTTGTAACTTAGAATTAACAGAAGGAACAGATTCTGCACTGTGGATTGGACTCAACAGACTGGACTTGAGTAGCGGATGGGAATGGATTGGAGGCAGCCCTTTCCAGTACTTAAACTGGGCTCCAGGTAGATGTGACTTTGTTTTATTCTGTATTTCTAAAGAGAAATGATATATACCTCAAATACTGCTGTAAATTTTATTATCAGATAGATATGCCATGAGATAAGTATTTTAGCTGTTCTCTATAACTTTAGAAAAATCTTCTTCTATAGCAATATAAGACAGAAACCTTCATTGTATTGCAAAAATATTTTAGCTGTGAAAGCAACACTGCCTGTCCCAAAAATCTTCAGTCTTCCATTTCTTGACTAGCAACTAAAGTATGAGTTTACAGGTTTGTATTTACTTACCTAACAGACACTACATTTCATACAGACATTTCCACTGTTAGAGACCTATCTTAGTTCTTGTCAAAGCTGGGAAAGACATGACCTCCCTCACTTCATCCAAGAGTGGTGTCTCATATGCAATTTAGACCTTAGAGTTCTGTTTGTCTTTCAGAAAAGTTCATTTTTTTTTCTCTGTACTTTTCCCAAAGGAAGCCCCTCTCCAGTATCTGGAAAGCTCTGTGTGGTTTTGAATCCTGAAACAAAAGCTAAATGGCAAAATTGGGACTGTGATGAGAAACTTGGTTATATTTGTAAGAAAAGGAACTTTACTTTAGTTCCTTCAGGTATGTTGATATGTATTGATAATCCAAGTAGAAACTGTTATCTGAATTGCTCAGCATACTGGCAAAGATGAACAGAAGAATTTTATTAGAAACTATTTCTTGTTTCTCTGGTTTGCTTTTTACAATTACTGCAACTAGTTACCATTCTAGTCTGATTTCCAGTTCCACAACATACAGAATGAAATAGATAAAAGCAAAAAATTTCCAGCTGGTCCCTTCTGTCTGTATTTCAGTGGTCAGTCTCCCCTTTAAGTACGCATGCTGCTGGCCATCAAAAGGGAGAACAACCCAAAAATTACTTTTCAAAGAGGGACATTAGTAAAAATAAGCCCAAGTAAGAAAGATTGAGAACTTAGTGTGGTTCTAAGTCATTCTCCAGGACTTGTGGTCAACCAGCATCCAGATTAGCAAGTTCAGAG
>VYZQ01001484.1:25337-37114 GCA_013400655.1 Mystacornis crossleyi
ATACAGTCTTTATTTTAATATCTATATAAAAATATTAATTTATAAAATGATCATAAAACACTAAATAATTTTATGCTTCATAAATTTGTGAAGGAAGTTATATGTCCAAAGCTTGATGGTGCTGTGAAAAGGGTGGAGTGCCATAAGAGGTCTTACCTCTGTTTCCATCTTTAGAGCCAACGGACAAGCTGTGGATCGGGCTGAATGACAACAAGGTTCAAATGTATTTTGAATGGAGCGATGGTTCCCCAGTGACATACACAAAATGGCACCTGGGAGAGCCATCCACCACAAACAACAGGCCAGAAGACTGCGTCCTGATCAAGGGCCAGGTGACGTTACTCCATACATATTGTACTTCCATACTGAAGCTAATTACTTAATGAAAGACTAACATGTTCTGTTATTTCAGCCAGTGGCTGAGGCCAGAAAAAATGGAGGTAGGGAAAAAGAATGAGATTGAATGTGACCTTCATAAAAAAAAAAAGAAAGCGTTACTGCATCACTGGTGAAATGTTCTCTTTAAGTACATCTGAAAGTCACAAATGATATTATTAGGGCTATGAAACAGGTCTCTGAAGGTATTTTGAGTACATTCTCTTCTTTTCCTCTGGTGTTAATGATGATATATGGGGATCTCTGATTCCTGCCAGCTCCTCTTTGCCTGCTCATTTGCCATCCCATAGCACAACTCCCTGTGTAGGGCCCCGCACAGCAGGTCAGGGAGAAGCTCCATGCACCTTTCTCCCTTCTTATCACTGCCAGCTGTGGCTGTACTGTTATAGCCCAGCTTACTATTTCACTGAATATGAGCAGATTTGGTTTTGTCATCATGTAAGAAAATTGGATAAGGAAAAAATTTTCCATTTAAAAATAAAAGGAGAAGGAAAATGAATANAGAGTTCTGTTTGTCTTTCAGAAAAGTTCATTTTTTTTTCTCTGTACTTTTCCCAAAGGAAGCCCCTCTCCAGTATCTGGAAAGCTCTGTGTGGTTTTGAATCCTGAAACAAAAGCTAAATGGCAAAATTGGGACTGTGATGAGAAACTTGGTTATATTTGTAAGAAAAGGAACTTTACTTTAGTTCCTTCAGGTATGTTGATATGTATTGATAATCAAAGTAAAAACTGTTATCTGAATTGCTCAGCATACTGGCAAAGATGAACAGAAGAATTTTATTAGAAACTATTTCTTGTTTCTCTGGTTTGCTTTTTACAATTACTGCAACTAGTTACCATTCTAGTCTGATTTCCAGTTCCACAACATACGGAATGAAATAGATAAAAGCAAAAAATTTCCAGCTGGTCCCTTCTGTCTGTATTTCAGTGGTCAGTCTCCCCTTTAAGTACGCATGCTGCTGGCCATCAAAAGGGAGAACAACCCAAAAATTACTTTTCAAAGAGGGACATTAGTAAAAATAAGCCCAAGTAAGAAAGATTGAGAACTTAGTGTGGTTCTAAGTCATTCTCCAGGACTTGTGGTCAACCAGCATCCAGATTAGCAAGTTCAGAGGTCTCTGAAGAAGTGGTGGAAGATCAAGGTTATGGAAGATTGATATAGTGAAGTGAGAAAAGTTATTTTAAGTGTATGAAGATTTCCCTGTTGGTGTGTCCCTATGTATTCTTCTAGATATAAATCTATCTAGATGACTGTTACTCTATCAATATACTTAATCCTTCAAAAATTCATAAACCTTCTATGTTAGCTGCAGATAATGTCTGATTTCTCCTATCTGACAAATAAGTACTAAGTGACACAGAAGCTGATAAAATTAACAAATTACAAAATTAATACATTTGATTAATACATTACAAAATTAATGTGTTTGTTGCAGACATTTGACTAACCTTAGAATTTGTTTTAGATATTTTTATAGAAAAAATTTCCTTTTCCTAGCTAAAAATTGCCTGATTTAGAATCACATTTCAGTTTACTACATTTTGTGTCCATCATTTCCTTATGATGAGAATTTCAAAAGAACATTCTTAGTTTGGAACTTTTGCACAGATTAGGTGGAAATATTTTCAGTGTCACATGCCTTGCATGGCAATTGCACTCCTCTAAAGCCTTGGTACGTGTTCCTAGGTGACACTGGGCCTGTTACTTGCCCAGATGGATGGGTGCCGTATGTAGATCACTGCTATAAGATCTTCAGGGACAGCAAAGGATGGGAAGGAGCTTTGACCTCTTGTCAGAAGGAAGGGAGCCACTTGGCCAGCATCCAAAGCCTTGAGGAGCACAGCTTTGTGGTGTCTCAGCTTGGGTACAGTGAGTATTTCCAGGGGGTCTCTTGTCACTGCCGGTATGGAAAACCAGACATCTGAATTGAGAGTTCCTGCTGAGTTCTGGATGTTGTCAAAATTCTGATTTTCCTTATTGCCAAAATAATTGATCTAGGACTGAGGGGCTGGGTTTAGGGGCTTTCTCATTTTTTCATTTTGTTGAAAGAAGCTTAAAACATTCATACTTCAAGTTACACAAAACCAGTATTTTAAAATTTGACCGGTGCAACGGAACTAAAAAGTAACTATTCAGAGTTCTATCATACCATCTTTGTATATCAGCACTAGGCTGGTAATTCACATCCACTGTTAGGAGGAACAAGAGCAAAGTTTTTTCATCCAAGGCAAGGATTTCCTTACAGTCTAATTTTCCAAAGCGTACAGTCTTTATTTTAGTATCTATATAAAAATATTAATTTATAAAATGATCATAAAACACTAAATAACTTCATACTCCATAGATTTGTGAAGGAAGTTATATGTCCAAAGCTTGATGGTGCTGTGAAAAGGGTGGAGTGCCATAAGAGGTCTTACCTCTGTTTCCATCTTTAGAGCCAACGGACAAGCTGTGGATCGGGCTGAATGACAACAAGGTTCAAATGTATTTTGAATGGAGCGATGGTTCCCCAGTGACATACACAAAATGGCACCTGGGAGAGCCATCCACCACAAACAACAGGCCAGAAGACTGCGTCCTGATCAAGGGCCAGGTGACGTTACTCCATACATATTGTACTTCCATACTGAAGCTAATTACTTAATGAAAGACTAACATGTTCTGTTATTTCAGCCAGTGGCTGAGGCCAGAAAAAATGGAGGTAGGGAAAAAGAATGAGATTGAATGTGACCTTCATAAAAAAAAAAAAGAAAGCGTTACTGCATCACTGGTGAAATGTTCTCTTTAAGTACATCTGAAAGTCATAAATGATATTATTAGGGCTATGAAACAGGTCTCTGAAGGTATTTTGAGTACATTCTCTTCTTTTCCTCTGGTGGTAATGATGATATATGGGGATCTCTGATTCCTGCCAGCTCCTCTTTGCCTGCTCATTTGCCATCCCATAGCACAACTCCCTGTGTAGGGCCCCGCACAGCAGGTCAGGGAGAAGCTCCATGCACCTTTCTCCCTTCTTATCACTGCCAGCTGTGGCTGTACTGTTATAGCCCAGCTTACTATTTCACTGAATATGAGCAGATTTGGTTTTGTCATCATGTAAGAAAATTGGATAAGGAAAAAATTTTCCATTTAAAAATAAAAGGAGAAGGAAAATGAATAATTTAAGATGTTATTTATCTTCTTTAGATTGTTCATCTTTATCTTTTTTTTATTTCAAACTTTTTCCTGACACAGAATGGCTATTGGGAAGACCACGTCTGTGAGAAGAAGGCTGGCTACATTTGTAAAAGAAAAGCCACATCACAAATAGCTGGCGAAAAAGAAATTACTGATGCAGGTTGCAAAGAAGTAAGTATGTGAGAATGGAACATCAGTTTCTCAGATGAAATAAGCATGTTGCCTGAGAATCAAATAGAATTATTTGAATTACTTGTATTATTTACATGGAAGTTTTTTTTTGTTTTTATTTATTATGAAATTTCTCCCTCTCTCTGTTACTCTAAACTCTAGAAAAACATTTACAGAAACCACTGCTGAGGAATCTGTAATTTCAGTGCAAAAACTTTCTGATTCATATTATTCACGATCATTATGCTTCATTAATTTTGAAATGGCATATTTCACTTAATACATGACATCACAATTATTTAAATATTGTATGGAAATCCTAAAACCATGTTACAGGGCTGGAGAAGATATGGAACCTACTGCTATTTTATTGGACATATTCCAGCAACATTTTCAGAAGCAAACAGCAGTTGTGAAGGAGAAGGAGGTTACTTAGCCACAGTTGAAAGTAGGTATGATAATGACTTTTTCTTGGCTTTTAAAGAGCTAAAGATTGTATTTTATGAAATATTCCTAGAAAAACTAATACAACACCAAATATCAAAGTGTTTAAGTAACACATGAGGTCTTTAGTCGAATAACAAAAGTCTTGATGTTTTTTGTTGTTTATACGGAGTCAGAATCCTATGGTAAGGTCTTCTTCCCCAGCTTGAAGCAAGGAATAGGAGAAAAGATTTCATCATCTCATTAGACAAATAGGATTTGGGGGAATGACTTTGTTTTCACTTGCATCTCTCTGATCCCTTTTACAGGTATGAACAAGCCTATCTGACTAGCCTTGTTGGGCTGAGGCCTGAGAAATATTTCTGGCTTGGCCTCTCTGATGTGCAGGACCAAGGCACTTTCAGCTGGGCCAATGGTGAAGCTGTCTCCTTCACACACTGGGATGCAGGAATGCCTGGTAGGTGCCGTGATGGGGGATGGTGGGTGCTCTCTGAGATTGTGGTCCCTATTTGGTTTTGCGTGGGCAGTGTCCTCTGAATTTATGTTTTAAACTTCCGGTGTAATCTACAAGCACCGGCAGTTTTCAAACCCTGTATTTTAATTTCAAAGGGAAAAGTTTGAACTGCAGTTTTATATTAGGACATCTGATATATTTATCCATAAGATTAACTTTTGTCCCATCCTCACAGGGAGATAACAGGTTACAAACAGGTCCTGAGACTATTCCCCACTTGTCTCTCTAGTGAAAAAGTTAGCCTGGGAGAAGAGTTTGAAACAGATCAACTGTAATATGGGTTTTAAGTTAGAATAACAAACTCAAAGTATCAATAATTACTGTGCCATTATTATGTGTGATACTAAGAGAACTGCATTCATGGGTTCATACTGTATAGAAGCACAGAAAACAAGATTTCATAATGCCATGAGGAAATCTGCTCTCCTTGAGATATGCTATGTTCCTCATAGTGATCATTTGTCTGAAAATTTTCTTGAAAACCTCCAGTGAGGTTATAAAATACAAAACAAAAAATAATAAAAAATGACAAAAGAGAAAGACTAGTAAAAACTTAGCAAATGCCATAATAAGAAAACTTGCCAGGGAGTCTATGGTGTCAGCAGATGATCAGAGTATGAAGAGAGCACTCGGAGGTCATGTCGAGGAATCTTCCCTCTCTGCCCATCCAGGTGCCACTCTGGAGTCACACTCACACCACATGAGCTGGGACCAAGGGCCTTCCCCAGCTACACCCCCCACACTCACACAGTCAGACAAGGTTTCCTTACCAGCTTGACCCCAGGTTTCCCCATATTTTTTGATCCCTAAAATAATTCAATCATGGTGCAATAATAAAATGACAGCTTGAGCTGGGTGCCTCCAAGGGGGGTCCAGGAACAAAGGAAACCCGGGATTTTTTTACCCTTACAGTCTAAATGCACTAAGGTCTGGGATTCTTGGCCCTGGACGTGTCTTTGGGTGTCCGGTCACCTGGCTGGGCCACTGGTGCCTGTGCCCTTTGCTATGCAAAGTGTCAGTGCCAGTTCACAGCCCTCTGCCTTGGGTCCCACCACCCAGAGCTCAATCTCTAGTTGGCACTGCAGCTTGCAAACCAAACTACCTGCAGCAAATGCATTCCTCAACAGTCAGGCTGGAACAGCAAAGAAAAATCCGTTTCCTTGCATCTGTGTTCACTGAGAAGAAAATGAACTTTCTGTGCTGGAAACTTTCTTTGTGAGGGTGTCTTTGAATAGTTGATTTCAAGCTGAAATATCAAGAAAATAGATTATGGAGTGAATTGATGGCATGAAGTCAGGACTAAGAATGGCTGCAAAATTATCCAGGAGCTGTTACATGAAGTGAACTTACATGAAGTTACTTACATGAAGTGAACTCTTCTCTTTAATGTGTAACTTCCTGCCAAAGCTGCTTTGACATCTAAGCTTTGCAAAAAGGCAAATTTGGTGCCAGCATTTAAAATGGTTCCAGGGAGATAGGGGAAATAGAGACTAATGAGTCATTAGTAAATTATTTGAACCTGAAATAAAGAAGATATAGTGGGAAAGATACATAAAATCACTTCTGGAAAGGGAGGTCATGCTTATAGATCTCCCAGAGCTCCCCACAGAAGGCGAAAGCATAGGAATGAGGGAAATCCAGTAAGTGTGGTCTATCCCAATTACTCAAAGCCTTTCAGATAAACTGACCTAATACAGAAAAGCTCTTACATGAATAAAAATATCGATCAAAAGGCACTAAATGAAGGTGGATTTTTAATTTGGGGTCTATTTTTTACTGGGGAAGTGTGTTCACCAACAGAGTTCCATAATGACCTGTGCCAGAGCCCAATCTGTTCAATACATTTGCAGACTATCTGGAAAAGGTGAAATAGTAAAGTGATAAAATTTGCTGATGGTAGTAAATTATTTGTGATAGCAAAGATGTGCCTGTGAGAAAATTCAAGATGGTATCAGGAGAATAAATGTCTGAGCACGATTAGTAAAACTAAGCAGGTGAACTATGATGCAGGTAAAGGTTGTTCTTAGAAACAGTCATGTCTTGAATTGACATAAAATGATGGATTTATAGCTGATCATCTCATTTCAGTTCTTGGCATGATGTTAGATAGATCCATTAAAACATCAGGTCTGTGCCAAACAGAAATAAAAAAACCCCTCAAATGTTAAAATACTTAGGAAATTAAAAAAGAGCACAAATAAGCCATTGAATAAGCCCATTTTGTGCATTTAACTACACCTTGTGGGATATAGGCAGCTCTGTTTCCCTCTGAAAGAACCATCTAAAATTACAGCAAACATAATGGGATAAGTTTCATGCTGAAACAGCCCAGGTTTGCACACCTGCCCTCTGTATGCATCAGTGGGGTTGTTTCCATCTATGTGAAAAACACTAGTGACCAAGGTAATGCTGTCTCACGTAAAACAGGCTTAACATAAATAGAAATGAGATTTTTGAAAACACAAGATTTCACTGTAAAAAACTCCACCCTGCTTTCTACCCAAAGAATTATCATGCAGGACGTTAAAAATACAAAGAAGGAGAGTAGGATTCTATTTGGATCATGACCTCTTCAAACAGAAAATACTACTCTGCCTGTGTGAAAAACACCTAAAATATAACGTTGGTGTTCAAATGTTATTGCAGGGCAAAAAGTGAGAGATTTAAAAAAAGAATTAAATAATTCACACTTTATAAAATATAAAATATGTTTGTTTTGTTTTTTTTTCTCATAAGGAAATAAACCAGGATGTGTAGCCATGAGAACTAAGACTGCAGCTGGATTATGGGATGTTCTTGACTGTGAGATAAAGCAAAAATATATTTGCAAGCAATGGGCAAAGGGTGCAACTGTCCCACCTATTCCAGCTACTGCTCTGGTCCCCACATGCCCTGAAGGTTGGGTATCAAACAACCACAGAAGTTCCTGTTTTAAAGTAAGTGCCTAGATAGTTAAAAGGAGCAGCTTGCTTTGGGGAAAGAAAATAAGAAAAAAAGAAAAAGGAACCGATGTCTTTATTTTGCAATACCTGAGATTGGAACAGAGCAAAGAACAAAACCCCTAAAATTATTCTCAGGAAATTATCCATGAGAGGGGAGAAACTAAGGAAGAAAGATGACGTTGAAGGGAGAGAAGGGAAGGGAGGGGAGAAGGGCACCAGAAAGAAAATGAGGAAGTTTCAGGGGTTGGATGAACTGGAGAAGGAAATGGAAGAAGAGGAACATAAATATCAAGACCCCAGAAAAACATTAAAGAAGAGGAAAAAAGAAAAACAGGAAACAACTCCATATTAAAATTATTAAAAGGAAAATGCCAGAATTCTGTACTAAACAGCAGAAGCAGCAAAGCTGATTTGTTGGCACCGCTCTTTATGTCTGTTGTGCAAAGATGTGATATTTGTCTGAGACGTGTGAGAGTTCAAGGAATGAACAGGGAAACAGTGGAGTGTAGCCTCCAGCAGCACAATGGCCAAGGCTGGACCTTGCTAAAATAAGTACATTACCCCACAAAATAATGGATAAAAAGTCACATGAAAGGTTAATTAATCCAGTGTTAATGAAGGACATTTATTTGAGAGTTTCTGTAGCGAAGCTACAGATAACTTGTGTTTGAAGTACAGTCAGCTATATCTGAGCAGGCTTTAAAAAGGAATTTGAACAAGAAATGAGTGTTATGTAAAAACAGGGATTTGGGATCATGCAAAGTTGAAATGTGCTAAGTGTGAGATGTTAATATTTCTTATCACTTTATTGAATAATTGAGTCTTTCTCTTTTTGCTATTTTTGTTCATTTCTTTCAAACTCAGCTAGAATGATGTTTACTTTATCCCCAAATCATAATTTTAACTTCAGTCAAATCTGTGCTTGTTTTCTCTTAAACTAGTTAGAGATCATACTGCAAATGTAAAGTGAGAGTTGTAAATTACCATGAGTTGGTTCTTTTGCCTATATCTTTGGAGTCCTCCCAGGCCATCTTGCCTCTCCACCACAACTATTCTTCTTTCCCTTCATCTGGAAGGTGGCCTGGGCCTCCTCCAGATGAAATGAATTAAAGGGAATTATATTTCCTTCTAACAATTCCTTTCTTATGTTTCTTTTTTTTTCTTTTTTTTTTCTTTTTTCTTTTTTTTTTACCACTCTGCTAAGTAGATAGGCAACTCTAGTGTAAAAATTCTAAGAACAGAGTGGAAAATGCGATTTCTCTTACAGACTTTTGCTTGACTTGTATGAAACCTCATTTATGTTTAAGCAAGACTATAATTCTTTTATTATTTTAACGTGTATATCATATGTTTTAAAATAATTTCTCCATAGTGTTTTTGCAGATCAAAAATTAGAAAGAAATCATGGTTTGAAGCTCGAGATTTTTGCAGACAAATAGGAGGGGATCTGGTCACCATTAGCACTAAGGAGGAGATACCGTTACTAAACCAAGCAATGGGGTTGGTATTTGCTATGTGTTTAGATTACCAGATTTAAAAGACCTTTCTTATGAACTATTATGAGTGATCTTAGATGATTTCTGAAATGTATGGATTCCTCAAAAGCGAAAAGACCTGTGATACTTCAAAATTTATCTATTCAGTAGAACAGCGATGACTGTTTTTAACCTTTTCCATGGAAAAAAAAAGAGTGATGTGTGTTGAGAAAAATTTTAAAAAACCTGCACCAGTAGCATGATGACTAGGTATAATATAGAAACACATGAAATTAGTGGTATGTCTACAAGGGTAGAAAGCATGATCAATGTTGAAATAGATACGTACCTTGCAGTGGTCGGTGCTGAAACCACTTTTTGAATCTGTGAAGGTTTTCCCTGAATAAATAGTACATTAGGGAGATATATGATCAGTACTATTACTATGTCTGATAACTAAGCTATTGACACAGAAACACAGAAATATTACACATTTCCATGAAGAACATACATATGCACTTCACCAAAGGTAATAGGGAAATTTGCAACTTCACTGCTCTTACGATGTGCTCTAGAAAGTTCAACAATGTGTATCCGGATGTTTTTTGTGTTGATGTTTGTGATGATGATGCTCTGTCTTGTAATTTCTTTCAGTGCCACTCGCTGTATGTTTGAAACAGTTTGGCTCGGTATATTTTCTTTGAATCCAGATGAAGGATTTGCCTGGAGTGATGGCTCTCCAGTGAGTACTTTAATCTTTCATCGTATTTGTTTGCTTAAGATACTTTGCGATTTGTACATATACTTTTTGACTTTTTACTGTTACCGTCACCAAAGAAAACACCAACCCTGCAAACATTCACACAGCTTCTAATCTGTATTGCCATGGTTAATATCATAACTAAACATTTGAATGCATGGAAATTCTCTGTATCTCATCAGAACCTGTAGCTTTTGGTGTAACACTCCAATTTATTTTCTCTTCCAATAAGATAATATTTACTCCTAAGATCAAAACATAAAAATTCATTATACTGCATCATGCATCCTGTATCTGGCAGCAGCCATAAACTTCTTAAGAGCTAATCAAACAGCAAGCATGCTTCCCAGCATACCCCTGCATCCCCCAGTAAGTGAGCTCATAGCTGTAATTTTAATTTATTTATTTCTGTGAATTTTGTTGCTGCCTGCTAAGAGCAGCCGGACGGTTGGACACCGCGTGCTGGGCTGTGTACCTCTTTGTTTCCAAGCCCGCGAAAGAGTCTGTTTACTATTGGACCATTTGAATGTACCCGGGCTCCGTGGGACGGTTCTGAGTCGCTGCTTATCTCTTGTATCTCCCCCTCTCCACCCCCGGTATAAAAGAGACTGGCACACGGCCTGGCTCTGCCTTCTTTTGCTTATCCTTCTGGGATTCGCCTGAGTATTCCCACGGGGTTCCCTCGCTGCCTCGTGGGAGAAACGGGCCCCAGGAATGAAAGCTTGGAAGGACAGTATCTCGCGCTTTCGTTCCTGTTCATATCGCAGAGACTATTAGCTTCCAGCCTGCCCAGCATCAGTGTAACTGGAGCTGGCAGGTGGAGTCCGCAGCACAGTGATGGTAAAATCCACTTCTCCAGGTGCAGTGGGACCAGATCCGAGCCAGGCTGAACCCGGGCTGGCTGGGCGGGCAGAGGAAATCTATAGAATTTATCCAGTCATCTCTTAAGCCCATGCAAATATCTACAGCTGTGAAAAACATTCCTGCAGGTTTCTACTTCTATTACCCTCCATTTACTACTACTCCCTGTTCTTTGGGGTTTTTTAACACAAGCAAGTGCCTTTTCTCTTATCCTATTCACATTTCTTTCCATAAAAGTTTCAGAAAGTGATGTTATCAAGAATTCTTGACAACAATAAATAGGTTGTATCACATGGGTCTCCCTTTCCATTTGGATGTCAGTCTATTCAGAGGTAACTTCTCTAGATTAGTAGGATATGACTTCCCTCCCAAAAGTCACACTCCCATCGTCATTAACCACGGGGAAGAAGTGAATGCTGAACTGATGCGCAACATGATCACTGCCACCAGACAGATGTTGGACAATGTAATTTTGAACCAGGTCAAACGTGAAGTGAAAAGTACCGTCTGCACATGATTAGCATGAGTGATACATGCGTAAAGTTCATAGCTAGGCAAAGTTCCTTAGAAACAGCCCATTTGCCTGTTTCTCTTCTGTCTGTGTCTATGGCTCAGGGCACAAACAACAGGAAAAGCCCTCCGTGGCAAGACAGCCATGTCTAAACACTGACATCATTGTCCCACTCTAAAATCGTTATACCTATTGCTCTCCCTGCTTTTCCAGCTCTTTTTAGCTACAACCAGAATCTCTGAGACAAAAGCAATTAGTTTCTGCTTTCTGATGGAAAATACAGCTACTGAAACAGATGAAAAGAGTAACAAAGCTGATTTCTTCTATAGGTTAGGTACACAAACTGGGATGATAGTCCAAGGAATTCAGGACGACGCAAGTTTTGTGGCTCACTTAATGGTGGGAGATTTTCTAAACTATGGTCTCTTTTGGTCTGTCAAGTACAGCATAACTGGGTTTGCCAAATAAAACAAGGTACATTTCTTCTTCTCTTTTGGCAAGAAGATTAAAAAACTTTAATAAGTA
>VYZQ01001487.1:0-10157 GCA_013400655.1 Mystacornis crossleyi
TTTCAAACCAAGACATCCTCCTTCTTCTTGTCCACATGTGTGGACCCTTCCACTTATGTCTGATGCTGTCACATGACAGTAAAACATGTTAGTGCCTCCAATTAATGCCCACATTTATTTATTGTGCACAGACAGAGTATAGAAAGGAGACTTTTTCAGCTGCCAGTGACAAAATAGACTGACTTATTCGTTTATGAAGCTGTTGTGTGCGTCTCCTAACCCTCAGATCCTCTTTGTGAATTTAAATGGTAAAAGACAGCATTTGTTGAAGCAATTCAAGTGGAGGTTTCCTGGTTTTCCAGCAAACACAACTTCAAAATCAGAATTTGTCATTGATGAAACCAGTATCAGGTTTGGCTCTGTTCCACTGTGCTTTCCTGAGAGAGCAGTCAAAGAGCTGAGGGAAGATGGAGGGAATCTTATTTCAACTCTTGAAATGTTTATTTTTAGGTTAACCTCTTGATTCAGCAGAAAGCATGGCAATAGAAAGCTCACATCAAAATAAAAAAGAACTCACAACTAGAAGAACTGTATATCTCGTTCTGCTTAATCCTTCTCTGACCCTAAAGCTCCCAGCTTCACTTGTACCTGAAAGAAAAGCACTGCATGAGTGGAGGTGCAAGCCACAGAGGCAAACCAAGGGGATATCACGAGCTCCTAAAGTCAAGCTGCAAACCCAGGAAGCCCAGGTGGGATAACCAGGGCCTGGACTGTCCGGATCCTACAGCTGCAGCACGACCTCATCCACAGGCTCCTCTGCTGCGGAGCGCTGGTGGCAGTCACATCTCATCTATCCACACAGCCTCTGGCAAATCCAGCAGATGTGACACAAGGAGAGGCTGCAGAGCAGCAGAAGGTGGGCACAGAGCTGGCGGGTCTCTGGGGAGACGAGCTGGTGGGCAAAAAACACCATGCAGAGCCCAGCAGATGCTGCCCTGGCACCCGCAAAGGCTCGTCCCTGGTGCCTCACACGTCAGAGAGCCTCACCCAGGATGGGGCTGGGAGGTCCTGGATCCATCCAGGCACAGGCTCCGTCCATCCCCACACACAGGAGAGATGCCACTCTGCCCGAGCAGCCCCTGACTCTCCCGGTGTGTGCACATCTGCTCACTGCTTTGGCTGCCCGAGCTCTCCAGACTGCAGAAGCTTCTGCTGGGGGCTCCTTATCTGTAGGAAAATTATCTGCTCTCTGAAGGTACGAGAAGGTCAATTCATTTACCTTTGTTAAATGTGCTGGGGTATTTATATTGCAGTGCCATAAAATAAGATCTATAAGAAACTTTGATGTAGTCATGATAATTATGCTGTTTTACTAGCACTATACAGCATTTATCCAGAGTAAGGTATAAATCCCTCATGGTGTAACCTCCAAAAGTGAATGTTTGGTGCAGCCTCATGCACACAGGGTCCTCTGACTCCCTCTGGGTTGGGCTGGTGCTGAACCAATGAGCTGAGCAAGGCGGTTCTGTGGAAATAAGGTTTTCTGCTGCAAGGAAGGGTAGTGAAAAACCGCATTTGTAGCTCTGTCAGGGGAAAAGAATATCTGTTTTATTAGTTTGCTCCCCCTGAACACGGCTCATTTGCTTCAACAGCTTCACATTTCCATATTCACGCAATTGAATCAGGGAATCAGGTTGGAAAACACCTTTAACATCACCAAGTCCAACCACTAACCTAACCATGTGTGCCTCAAGCAACTAAACCCCTTTCGGGCAGCATAAAAAGGTGATGAGAAAACACACAGCATATAGTCCTAGGGTTTCAATGGACCTACCTGTCGAAATCAAAATTTGAGTTAAAAACCTCAAGTGTGCTAAATAAACTCTGGTATAAGTTTCTAGTAAAAGGAGATTTTAATTTACTGTGTTGTCTAAGGAGCTGAGCAACCAGGAATTGCAAGTGGGATGCAACTGAGCCTCAAGAATGAGATTTTGTGTGAATACAAGAAGAAATTTTGCCATGTCCTGAGGCCCAGTATCCAAAACTCTCTTCTAGGAAACATCAGCCTACCTCAAAGCAAAGCTTAGAGCTGATGGTTTTGACATGGCTTTCCCACAGCTTTGCTGCAAAACTCAGGAAGCAACTCCTCGGAAGATTCCGGGGCTTGCAAAAGGAAACCTCTTCGGGTGCATTCACAAAGCCTCCTTGTAACACAAGGCAGGGAAGGTTGCTCAATGTGAAACACAGAGAGCATTTTCTCCCAGCCCCCTTTAAGGCAAATGAAAAGCATAAGTAGATTAACACCTGTGCATCTCTTTCCAGAGGGGAGCAGTTATGCGAAGGTGACATTAAAACCAGTGAAGGGTTCAGCATTACATTCAAGTTTCCCGAAGTGGCTGCTGGAAGACAGGAAACAATAATGTTTTAAGAGGTCTGTGAAAGGGTCATTGTGCTGGTGTTTCTCCACAGTAAATCACACATTTGTCAGTGTGTCTGCAGACGACAAACCACCTCAAACTTTTCACAGAGTTGCAACCTGGAGCCCATACAGTAAAAATTCGGGTCCCCAGGAGCCCACTTCACAGGATACCTTTCTTTGTTAAAACAAATGCACTATTACATATTTTTCCTTCGCAAAACAAAAGCGATTGTTGTCTCCACGAGACCCACGGTGCTCATCTCAGGCTCCAAGAGGTAGATGACAGCAGCCTGGTTGTGAGAGCCCTTCACCACACCAAAGACATACATCCATTCAGCTGCAGAGCTCGGGGTGTTTTTAGCTCGGACCTTCAGCTTTCCACAGTCAGTTTTGCCTCAAAATTCACTTAGTGTACCAAAGTGTTGGTTTGTTTTTCTCCTAGAGGAAGCTGAGTGCAGAAAACCCAAGCTGCTTAAAAAAACGAACTGGAAGTGAAAGTAATCACTGAAAGGCAAAGCTCGTCAATGAATTAGTTTTCTGTGCAGAGGACCAGCATACAATATCTCATTATTTGCTTGCCTGTACATTCAGACACAAGAAAAAAGGAAAAGAATCATCCCTCCTCAAGTCCAGTGGCTTGGCACTGAAATTGCAGGAATGAAATAAAGTGCAAGTAGCTGCATTCCTCCCCAAAGGCATCACTGTACTCCCCATGCCTTAAATACAGATGTCAATGAGGCCATGCAGACCTAAGCCCTTTCTGTCTACTCCCCTTAAAACACCTTCTGGTTTACTGACCATATTTAGGCCCTTTGGCAGTCTATAAAAAGTGCTACATGATCTTAGCTGCACTAAAACCAGTCAGAGTTATACCCTATTTCACACTTACAGTGAAAAAAAACTCATTTCCTATGGAGGGATTGTCAAAGGTGCCTGAGGGCTGGATCTACAAAGTGATTTTAAGATCCTAAGCCAAATTTCCATGCACAGCTGGCATCTACAGAGGGACTGGATTCACAAAGGGGATTGAGGTTCATCTTTTCAGCAGCTCACTCCTACCAGGACCCATAGATTTGGATCTGGTCCTCATGGAGCAGAGGAGGAGCTCCACTACAGCAGAAGTGTCGATGAAGGATGTTTGGACTCCAGGCTGCTCTCCAAAATGCTGTTTATTTTATCCAAAATGTTACAGTAGGCAGGGGTCGTGGGTCGAGAGCCACCTACAGCTGCCAGCTACAGCTTGTGGGCAGGCCTGAAGCCCATTTCTGTGTAAATTACAAAGCATTACCTACTTTTCTTTGCTGAGTATCTTAATACATGACAGCCAACCAGCATCCTGCACAATACCTTTACATTTGCCTATAGCNCCACGACGAGGTAAAACTCATGGATGAGCTTGAAAGCAGAACACTTCCAAGCATCATACTTTTCCCAGTGCCTTGACCATTACATAAACACACAGCCAATTCCCCCATGGGCAAAAATGGCAGGGAAAAAAACAAACATACATTTTTAACCTGTGTTTTTCCCTAGAGACGCCAAAAGAGGAACTCCACACTCTGTCAAAAGTGAAATGCTCTTCAGAGCTGATGTCACTGGAAATAAGCTCTCAAACTTCCAGCTGATGCAGCCGTCCTCCAGTGCAGGTTGTGTTTATCAGTACCTCCAAATTCATCTGTTGCATGGTCAGCTGGCAATCTTCCCAAACCTTACAAACTAGATTTGAGAACTGCCAAGGTAAAACTAACCAGGCTGTGTGGGAAGGAAGTATTTATTTCTGGGCATTAATGACAAGGTTAAAGAAAAGATAAAATTTACTCAGCTCAGTAGGATTCAACAATCAAATGCAAATAATGTGCAACACTTAAGTCTCTTAACATATGCCAAGAATTATCTGTTTTAAAGAGACTCAGCATAGCTCAACAGAGTTAATTGTCCCACAGAGGAACTATTTGGAAAAAAAAAAAAACAGATTCAATTTGCCAAGGTTCCTCCTAAAAATCTATCAGAATTTTACTGGAGGCTCCTGACTTCAAAACCCAGTCACTCCAGGATGGGATTCCTTGGCAAACTGGGGACTCCAAGTCCAGTCAGACACCACAGTTCACCTCAGATCCATATCCCCCTGCAATCTCACTCTCTCCTGGGAACACCAGAGAGGGATTTATCTCCCTAACTTCAGTTGTGAGTTGAAAGAAAACATTAAAGCACCTTTTTTTGTCTTCCTTAACTGTGGAGGATATCTAAGGTGATCAGACCAGACACATGAGTCCATAATAGAGCAATGAAAAGTTGAAGTGTCCTGTGTCCTGGAGCCCTCCAGGATAATTACCTCTACATCTAGATGGTGACAGGTTGAATAACCTCCTCCACATAATTTCCTCTACACATTGTGTGGAGGAGGAGTCCGGGCCAAGAGGAAAAGCTCTGAAAGAAGATTTTGGCTCAGGTAAAATTAACTAAATTATTAATTTTAATGAGGCAAGAAAGGAGGCCAGAGGAGAATACTCAGGGCTAGCCTGGCTGTGTTGGGTGGCTTGGGCAGATGCAAAAGATGCTTTTACAAAATGTGAACAATGTTCACAATCCCAGTGCCCTGTTACGGCAGAGGAGAGCCAGATGTCCTCCTACAACAGGCACCCAAAATGCTCCAGGCTTGATATGAAACAGGGTTGTGGAAAGGCACAGATTTTCATCGGAATGGTTACATTTCACACTTTAATCCGCGGACACTGTAAAAACAAGAGATTGGGTTTTATTCAAATCTGCTGAGTAAGTCCTATTCCAAGGCATTTGCAAGAGCCACTGAGCAATATCTTATGGAAGGGTTATTACTTTTATGTGGCTTAAAGCCATGAAGAGTGGGCAGTTTGGAAGTGTGAGAGCTTCTCAGATAGGCTTCCTTTCCCCCAAGGGATGAGTAATCGGGGTTCACATAACACCAAATTTAAAGGGTCACAAATTTAAGGTCCCAGATTACAATTGCACTGAAAACACACAGCTGTTTTCACCCAAAAGCTAGCTTATGGTTTTTTGCCTCTTTTCCCAGACTTGCCATTGACTGGAAGTGACTCTAAAAAACAGTGCTGCTCTGAGGCAAACAGACCATGTAGCTGAGACAGTTCTCATATCTGATCATCTGAGGGGTTTTTATCAGTCAGCCAGAAAGACGTCAGCCCCGCAGGGGATGAAATGCGTGCATTAATTTCTTTCATGCTTTGTCCTTTGCTGCATCAGGAAATGGGAGCAGCAATCAGGTCTGTGTCAGTGGATGGGCAATTCAGCTCATGTCGCATCTTGCAGCTACCAAAAGTTTAATAGGTTGAACCCTGACCTGTCTTCTGACCGGGCAGCTCCGGAGCTGCCAGACACACTAAAGCTTTCCTGCACTGGTGAAGAGTTTAAAAATGTTTTCTAAGGAGTCACTTCATACAGCGATCGTGTCAGCGGGACAACATTAATTCAAAGAAGGAAATTCACATACCAGAACAACCCTTGTTGTTTCATCTTGTGCATCAGTCAACAATAAATCTGAGATAAAGCCACAAGAAGCATGAAGGATTGCGTGCAATCACTGGAGTGTACCCCGAGCTCCAAAAATGCCCCCTCGTTCACCTTTAACATATTGAATTCCCAACCGGCCCCGGTTTGATTCTCAGCTGCAGATTTCCTTGACCTCTCAGTCACTTTGTCTCAGGCACTTTGTTTCCATTTGATGATGATGGAATTAATTTGGCCTGTGTGCTGGGATGCTTACTTACTGGCTGGAACTCCAGTGGCTTGAGAAAAATCCCACACAGCCTTGAACTTGAGCTCTCTTTTCAGGAGGCACACAACAGAAGAGCTGGAAAAAAAATATATGTAAGCAGGAGAAAACCAAAGGGCAGTGACAACTGCAAATCTGCCCAGCAGAGAGAAGGTATGAATGCCCCTATAACTTGGCCAATCATTTTTCTATAATGTGCATGTCACCGTGAAACAACCCCAATGAAGGGATTTAATAATTTCTGTGAAAGGATGCGGGTCTGTGTCAAAGTAATTTTCTACCACAGTTACTTCAGGGCCACTTTTGCATCCTGCTCATTCTTTTTAAATTTTGTCTTCCTTCAACAGGTTGGCTAGTTCAACTGTGCAAAAAACCTGTCTTGTTTGCTTCCTAGTTGCAGAGTAGAGATCTGTGGAAGTTTAGGTCCTTGTTTAGAAAATATTCAAACCTGCTGTGCCCGGCTTGGGTTTCTCAGTTTCCTTCCACTGCTCCCTTCAAACACTGAACCCCGTGATTGTAGAGCAGCAAAAACAAAATGCGAATTGCCCAGAGGAGCTGTGGGTGCCCACAAATGTCCAAGGCCAGGTTCGACAGGGCTGTGGAGCACTTTGGGATAGTGGAAGGTGTCTCTGCTCATCGGGACTACCCAACACACTAAATGTAGGGTGGTGCTGGGATTTGAGAAATATTTTTGTCCTGGCTTTTGCTAGATTAAAAAAACAAACAAACAAACAAAAAACCCAAACACCAATCATTCTGTGGTTGGCGATGAAGAAATGAAAACTTGTGTTCAAAGTTTGTTGACTGTAGCAACAGCTATTCAACATCCCGGGGGTGAACATGGAATCATAGAACCATGAAGGCTGGAAAAGACATTGACTCCATCGAGTCCAGCTCTCAACCCAGCACCATCCCTGTGTTCTCCAATAACCCATGTGCTCAAAAGCCATATCCACATCTTTTTGAACACATCCAGGGAATTCACCTCTGCCCTGGGCAGCCTGTTCCATGAAGAATTTTTCCTGCTGTCTAATCTAAACCTACAGTACTGAGAGCGAGGGCAATGTTTTGATGAAATCCTCATTCTTTTGCAAACAACAAGCAACTTGCTGCTTTGCAGTGAGTGGCGCTGAAGTGAAGTTAATGCCAAAGCAAGGTGAGATTTGTATTTCAGATCACATAAATTGGTTCTGCCCCATTGGAGATGACAGAGCACTGACAGCACACAGAGACGTATCCAGCCCTGCTGCTTCCTGCCACAGCAAGGACTTCATGCAGACATTTTCTGTTTGCCTCAGGTTTTGCATTTGTATAAAGTTAGAAAAACAAACTGCAGCTGAATCAAAACTGCTGCATTTCACAGGGCTTCTAAGAAAGCTCTGGGGATTACAGGTTCCTTACTCTTTTGACACAGAACTTTACCTCTGAGCAGCTTCTTTAAAAAATAATCTAAAGTTTGCTCAAGAAGTAACAAATGTTTTGATTAAACCAGTCTGAGCTTGAAACCAAAGTATAAACTCAAGAAGTATATGTAGTTTCAGATCTCATATAAACATTTCAAATGGATTTCTAATTGTGCTCTCTTTATTCCCTCTCACTTTCTTGAGAAACCGGCTATTTCATATTTCAGGAAGACAGCTTACAAAAAATAAGACACTTGAGGTGTCCACAGCCACAGTTTCAAAGCTCTGTAGGAGAAATGCATGTTTTTGTCCCACGTATACACCTGATTTACTTGTAGCAAGGACTTTCACACACAAAAGCGCACATTACATGAATGCAGCCTGACTTTCTTAATCCTGAAAGCGCCAGTGTGTTTCACTCCTGGTGTTTTCTTTTTTTGTCCCCGGGACAAAGAATAACACAAAAATGATTGCTTCCCCACCGTCACCTTCTGTGAAAGAAAAAGGGATTCTATTTCAGTGCCTGGTACATGGGGGCCTTGGAGAGTTCTGCTGTGATGGTGTGTGAGCTGAGTTTATTTGGTCATATATTATTCTCACTTGATATTTACGTGCTGCTGTACTGTGGGAGAAATTAATCACACTGCATTTATCAGAGATAAGCTAATCCAACCAAAGCCCATGGTTTAGCAGGCACAGAGCTTCAGAGGACAGCAGTAAATTATAACTGGATTTGATTAAGAGGTAATTAGCTAAACCTGTTTACCTTAACCTTTGCTGCAACTGTTGTTTTTACTAGGAGAAGAGTGTCATTAGATTGTGCCTGGGATACAAGTTATGGAGTGCACACCACTTCTCACTGTCCAATTTTCATCTGTTATTCGAGGAAGAGGTAGAAAGGTCAGGATCAGATTGCTATTGTACAATCCTCCTGAGATGAGAGCAGAAAGTTTCCTTGACAGAGACAAAATAAGCCATGAAGAACAGTAGTTTATTTTTCAGTAGGATGGAGGGGGAGTCAAAAGAACACGTCTACAGCCCGAGACAGACTTTTGCAATAATTCAACTGTCTCAGTAGATTTGAGAGCCATTTGAACTCGCTGAGCGTTTTGCAGAAACAGGGAAGAGTAATGCCAATTTGCTGCAGACTGCAAAGCAGCACAGATGAGAAAAGAACTGGGTGAATATGTTTTCCAGTGCACTGTATTTTCATAAATTATTTCTAAACGTATTCACTCAAGAGGATTAAAAGAACCATAGGAAACCAGGCCTTAAATTGCTTTATAGTCATTTAATTGACCAGTTTGGATAACTTAGTTAAAATAAGGGTCTAGATCAGCCTGAACTCTTGGCTTATTCATGGCATTCACCTAATTTGTAATCACATTTAAGAACAGTGTAGATTTCTGTTGCTTGCCTGAGGGAAGATCAGCTTCACAACAGAAGGCAGATAAAGCAAACATGGTTGCTGAAGGACAAGAGATAAGCTTGGTCTACAGTTTTTTGGTTAAGCACGTACAGATTCAATTCCCCGGTTCTGATTCCTAGAACCATTCTAAAAGAGCACTCCCACACACTCAAATAATGGCTTTTACCCAGCTTGAAATAGGATGGTGGCTTCAGATCACATCTTCAGCCACAGGTCTTCCCATGAGCTCCCTTTACATCCCAGGAAAAACAAAGGGGGTTTCCAGCAAGCCCACAAGGTCTCGCCTCAGCCAGGCAGTTTCTGGGTGAGGAGAGACAGTTTTAAAGCTTTAAAGCATTACCCACCCAGCAAATCTTTTTTTTTTTACTTACCCCAAGAGGGCTCAATCTCAAAGATCCAGAGCCTGTATTGCAAAAAAAGGCAATTTCACACACAGTTCAGGCATTCAAGTGGGGAAAACACTGCACCAGTTATACACATGCCCATGTAAGCTCAGCCATAAATCTGATAATTTAACTGCATTTTTCTACCTGAGAACAGTTGTTGTTGCTTGCCTTTGCTTTACCCTGGCCAGCCACGAAGAAAGAACTGTACAGTGTAGCCTGATTCTCACTCAAAGGAATATCACTTACTCCTTCAGGAGAAAAGTGTTATGGGTCTTCCATCTGGTTTCCTGAAATCTTATTGGCACCAAAGAGGAGAACTACTTGAAATATGGTAGATTCTGGCAAAAAAAAAAGGGGTTGATTTGCTGCTCCATGAGTTTCCTGTGTTGTTCAGCCTCTGTGTGGGCTGGGGGGGAAGGACTCCAGACCTCACATCTGGGGATTTGAACAGGTCCTGGCTGTCCCAAGGAGCCGAGTTTTACATCCCCTGGCAGCATGGGCAGCCCGGTTTACACCTCCACTGGGTAATCACTGAAGTGGATAAAGCTGAAATTCCACACTGGTATTGGGAATGTCATTGTTTCAAGCCACAGGAAAGGGTTTATAGGCTAAAAATGCTCTATTAATGGTGTATTGTTAAAATTTCTCTGAAACAGAAAAATGGGTGCTGTGTCTCTTCCCATCTGTAGGGGTTTTGTCATTCCTGGTCAGATTTGCTCTTCAGTGGAGCCTCTGGACAGAGAGAATAGAAAACACTGGTGATAATATGTTTATTATTTATTTATTGGGTAGTTTTCTCCTTTAAGTCAAAATA
>VYZQ01001487.1:10768-41856 GCA_013400655.1 Mystacornis crossleyi
CTTGAAATAGGATGGTGGCTTCAGATCACATCTTCAGCCACAGGTCTTCCCATGAGCTCCCTTTACATCCCAGGAAAAACAAAGGGGGTTTCCAGCAAGCCCACAAGGTCTCGCCTCAGCCAGGCAGTTTCTGGGTGAGGAGAGACAGTTTTAAAGCTTTAAAGCATTACCCACCCAGCAAATCTTTTTTTTTTTACTTACCCCAAGAGGGCTCAATCTCAAAGATCCAGAGCCTGTATTGCAAAAAAAGGCAATTTCACACACAGTTCAGGCATTCAAGTGGGGAAAACACTGCACCAGTTATACACATGCCCATGTAAGCTCAGCCATAAATCTGATAATTTAACTGCATTTTTCTACCTGAGAACAGTTGTTGTTGCTTGCCTTTGCTTTACCCTGGCCAGCCACGAAGAAAGAACTGTACAGTGTAGCCTGATTCTCACTCAAAGGAATATCACTTACTCCTTCAGGAGAAAAGTGTTATGGGTCTTCCATCTGGTTTCCTGAAATCTTATTGGCACCAAAGAGGAGAACTACTTGAAATATGGTAGATTCTGGCAAAAAAAAAAGGGGTTGATTTGCTGCTCCATGAGTTTCCTGTGTTGTTCAGCCTCTGTGTGGGCTGGGGGGGAAGGACTCCAGACCTCACATCTGGGGATTTGAACAGGTCCTGGCTGTCCCAAGGAGCCGAGTTTTACATCCCCTGGCAGCATGGGCAGCCCGGTTTACACCTCCACTGGGTAATCACTGAAGTGGATAAAGCTGAAATTCCACACTGGTATTGGGAATGTCATTGTTTCAAGCCACAGGAAAGGGTTTATAGGCTAAAAATGCTCTATTAATGGTGTATTGTTAAAATTTCTCTGAAACAGAAAAATGGGTGCTGTGTCTCTTCCCATCTGTAGGGGTTTTGTCATTCCTGGTCAGATTTGCTCTTCAGTGGAGCCTCTGGACAGAGAGAATAGAAAACACTGGTGATAATATGTTTATTATTTATTTATTGGGTAGTTTTCTCCTTTAAGTCAAAATAGGAGACTAAAAGTAAGAGGGAAATTGTCTGTGCATGTGCACATGTACAAATGAGTCTTCTATGCAGGCAGTAATTTGATTTCCTCTCTAGGTGGAACTGACTAAAATTCACAACAAGAACAGTTTGGAAATCAGATTTTTTAGCATTATAAAGAACCCCAATTCATCTCACAAAACAATCTTTTTTATGGACATAGGAATTTCACTTAACCCTAGCAATTACATTAAGCATGAAAATTCAAAATGTCTTATTCTGAGCTCTCTAAAAGAATTAGAAATGTTCACAAGTCTCACAGGCATCAGGTAAATTGCTGATATCTCATAGGCACTCTCTTCTCAGGAAGTGGCATAACAGTCACTTGATGTAAGCTCAGTCGCTGCAACGCTGTGATTACAGTGATTCTTGCCAAATTATATGGGCTTATTTTCCTTTGATGCAAGGTTTTGGAGGGAGGGAATCATCTTTTCATTCTTGGGTTGGAGAGCGCTCAACTCAGAAGTGTTCTTGCTTCTGGCCAGTACCGTTGCACAAATTAAAACAGTAAAATAACTTTAAGTAATAAAACAAATACTACAATAATATAATACATTTTAAAATATTTTATAATTCTGTAATAAAAATGCAATGAGACTCTCCCTTTGGTGTGCATTTTGCTATGACAAGGCACAAACACAAAATTGGTGTCATGGGGTGACTGTATGCTGTTATATCCCCGTCACTGGTCTATGCCTAGACATGATTTCTGTACAGTAATCTGTACAGTTTCTTAACAGTACAAAGTTAATATTGCTGTCTTCCAACCCACAAGATTAAACAAGATGCTAGCTCCAAACCTTTCTTAAATTTTTTTTTCACGAAGCAAAGCAATTAATTTTGAAATCAGTTGTGTTTGGATAAAACTTTGTGTTCTTAGAAAGGCTTTCCTAAGTCCTGGCGTCTTTAGTGGAACAGAAAACCATGCCAGTATGACGATATTAATAAAGTCCCTTAAATACGGCCAAGACTTTATATTCATCATAAACATAAATGTTTACAGGCAGAAGGGTAGACCTCAGTCAGAAAAAGAAGACGTTTAAATGTTTTTTACATAAAATTTTATCATTTAAGAATTTAAAATTAGTTTATTCACATTGGATTTGATTGCTGGCTCCTGATTTTTTAGGCTATGTGGCTCAGATGAGGAGCTTTTCACTCATTTTGAAAGAAAAAATCCTACCGATTTCAAGAAGATAAATATGAAAAAAAAATCTGGTAATAACTACAGAAGTGAGACATAGGTGTTTTAAGTCCAAGTTGGTGTGTGTCTCTTCTCTTCATCCCCTGTGCAGTCAACTGAGCATTCAGAGCACCAAAGATTACCTTTTGTGCCAGAAAAGTATCGTGAGGGGACATATTTTGGCTGTTCATGAAAGAGGTTTCGACTGGAAGCGTTTCATGGTGGTTCTCCCTTTTTTATGTGTGCTCAGCTCCCATTTTTCATTTAATATTGTTAATTATTCCTCACATTGGATGTGTGAACTGCATTTGCAGTTGTTCAGGTCTTCTGAGTGTGTGACTTTCCAGACCCACGCTGGAATTATTTCACATTTTCCCTTGCATCAGCAATTTTAGTGCTGGGTTTCAAAATCCTTGGATGCTTTTATTAAACTCCTTTTTTTTTTTCCTTTGTAAGCCAGATCCTTTAAACAAGATTAGTCAACGCTGGGCCTGTGTCGCTGGCTTCCAGTGCCAGTTCATGGGGATGTCTGGTGGCAGAGTTGGTTTTCATATACATCTGCACTGCTTTTTTCCACCCAGGAGCAGAAATTCATCAGCCTTGCATTTTCTCTGATGTCTCCACCTTTTATGTACTGTTTTAAAGACTATTTATGGGACATCAAGAAGCTCCTTCTTCTATCGAGATACATCACCAAATGCATTATTTCTCTCACTTCTAGATCAGTGATTTCCAAGGACAGTCAACATTCAGAACAAGACAATTTAATTTTAAATCATCTTTAATGCATCTGACAAGAGGCGCTGGATATTTTACACACAGAAATTCATGCACATTGTGAAAGCGTGAGAAAGCACCCCATTAGTCTGGTGAGGGAAAACCCGGGGTGTTCTCCAGTTAGGGGTTCTTGAATTGAGGAAAATCAGAGAAATTAAAGTAGATGGTGTTGGGCAAAGAAAAGTAGCTGTGGATTTCCATGAAGACACACACCTGAAGCTTTCACAAGTCATGGGCGTGGCAGACAAGGTAAATTATCGGTTGCAGTCTCCAGCGTGGTTTCTTTGGTACCTGAGGTCCAGGTGATCTGGTACTGCATCTGACTGTGCTGGTGGTGACTCCAGGGGGAGGAGGATGCCTGCTGAATTTAGGCAAACACAAAAAATGCCCGCTGAATTTAGACAAAGCCTGAAAACACCTTTTGATCCACTGAAATCTCTGCCCAGAGATTTCTTGCAGAGAATCGGGTGCAGAAAGTCTTGAGGATGCTGTGGGAGAACAGTGTGAGTTGCAAGAGGAATTGCATCCCGAAACAATAGCTGCTTTAGGCATTATTAACTGTTAAGAGAAATCCTGTGGCTTCCTGGCTTCCAGAACAGTGACAGCGCTGTCAGTCTCCTATTTTCCACAGCAAATGTCATGTTAAGCTGCATCTCTGCACCCATTTTCTGAGGGCAAATCTCATCCAGCCCAATTTCATTCACTGAAAACCTGCAGTCCTGCCTAAACCACTAACCTCTTCTTCCTCTGTGGTCAGAGGGAAGAGACATCCCCTTCTCATGACTGATTCATCCTGCCCTAAGCCAGGATGGGTGTGAAAAATCCCCTCTGGAGGTGTCTGCTTCTCTCCTCCCAGCTCACAGCCACTGCAGCTCAGGCCTGTGCCCTCCCCTAGCATGCCAGAAGTGTCATATGGGAATCATAGAATTACGAAGTGTGGAAAAGTCCTCTGACACCATTGAGTCCAACTGTTCCCCCAGTGCTGTCAAACCCACCACTAACCCATGTTCCCAGGTGTCACATCCACATGGCTTTCGAGCACTTCCAGGCCTGGTGACTCCACCACTGGCCTGGGCAGCCCATCCCAATGCTTGTCAGCCCTTTCAGTGAAGGAAACATCCAATCTAAACCTCCTCTGGCAGGACTTGAGGCACGCTTTCTCTTGTCCTATCACTTGGTACCTTGGAGAAAAGTTTGACTGGAAACTCTAAGAAAAAATGAACCAATGCACGTGGTAAGAGTTCAGGGTTCCAGCTGCAAGGAAGGATAGGACAAATTGAATTTCTTTTGTGGTATCAAAACTAGACTCAATGTCTTAGCACATCCCTGCCTGTCCCCTCCATACCCTTCTGCTACTGCCACTGTGTGGCACATGGAAGCTGCTGACTGCCCTCACCACAGATAAATACTTTGGGCCGCAAATTGGCAGCAATCAACTCTGGCTGATGCCAATTATTCCAAACCTGCACAATTGCTAATTACATCTTGAAAAATCACAATATTCTGCAGCAGTGAACTATGAGAACGTCAGATAATCACTCAGCAAGCTTAAAAGGATGTTTAAAAGCCTCTCATTTGCCAGCAAGGAGAGGGTGCATTTAATTGAAAGACTTGTCAGACTGCAGGCTAGCTTCAGGCTTGGTCTGAAGACAGCTTGTTCACAGGCAGGGCTTTTTGGACTGCTTTAAACAAATACGTTTTGTTTCCCACTGGCTTTCCTAGATGGAGAATTCAGAAATAATAATAAAAATAATAGATGACACATTTTTAAGCAGTCTGGCATGCAGAGATGGGATCCATACTAAAACGTTGCTCAGTATTTGTACTCAGGCACATTGCACAAGTGGAGTGAAGTTCCAGGTATTGCAGTCCCTGAGTTTCAGAGATGTTAGTCAGATTCATTCTCCTAATTTAATTGCATTGCCACGAGAAATTTCAGGGGGGATGCTGGAAACGACTATTTAGGGAGCTGTTTTAATCTGTGTTTCCAAGGCTTTCTCTATCCTAGCCTGGTCTCATGCAGAGATAAAACCACTGAATTCCTAAATACAAATATTTGTGGGCTTTCAAGATTCTTTGCTTTTTTTCTCCAAACCTAACAGAAGGGCAAGGTTTGCAATGAGTTTGCAACATTTTATTCTTCCTTTTTTTTTTTTCTCCCAGACCCAAAAATGTAAAGACTCAGCTGTAAGGATCTACCCATAGATAATGTTTTTGAAAACCAGATCTGAGTGAGTCGTGCAGGAAAAAAAATACTCCTGGCAAATTTAGGGAGTTGATTTCCACTCACCCGGGTCCTCTAACATGAATTTATTTTCCCCCATCCCATTTCCCACCCATGTCCCTCCACACTCCTCTGAGCCACCAAAGGCTCAGAAAGTGAAAGAAAACATCCCTTCCCTATGGGAAATACTCCTGGTTTAGGAACTGCCACAGCAGATCTCTCATCTCCCTCACCCTGTCTCAACACAGCCAGATGAAAAGCTGCCGTTCACAGATCATTGTTGCCCAGGTCGTCCTTGTTATAAATGCATATTATAATATTGGCTGTCCACTAATAATTAAGTGAATGCTGTATAATGTTAAAGTAGCTTTGCTATAAAGATATAGGGGTTTTTTGTAACAATAACTAATGCCTTTATTTCTGCAGTAAAGTAGCTGATATAGTTATACTTGTGGTAACTGAACTGTCTGCTTGGCTGGATAATATCCAGTGAACGTGGGATGAAGACCCTTGCTACTGACTTGCCAACTATCAGCAAAAGCCTTCTGTGAACACTACAGACCAAAGCTGGAGGGGATAATAAAAACTGACCAAAAACCACAGCCAAGAAACACGCATGGTCTAAAAAAGCAGACCCAAGGAGGAGGTATGCTAAACAGTTCCTAGAAAATGTAAACTAGTTTGGGGGAAAAGCTTGAATATGTACAATTTTTTATGAATATGCATTAGTAAAGGTATGTAAAGGTTGTCTCCGAAATAGCAGGGTTGCTCTTGGCTGAGAGCCAAGGGTACCCTGGCACTGTAACTTTTGCTTTATTGTTTTTGTCCCTTATTGTCTTTTCATTAAACTTTTAAATTCTCACAGGAGAGTGAACCTTATTTTTTCACAGTCTTTAATCATTGGGAGAGCCCCAAGGGTCAGCAAACAGCTGGAGGGATTGAGAACAGCCCCGGGGGCCTGACTCCCATCCAAGACTGGGCCTAACCCGGCGTTGCCAAAGGTGAAACCCAGGCGTGGCTGAAAGCACAGCCCAGGAGCTGGCCAGAGGCTCCACTGGGGTTGTGTGTGTGGAGCAGAGCATCCAAACCAGGGTGTTTGCGGGCTCCTCGGCTCCAGAACCCTCGGGGTGTGCCCACAGAGAGCACAGGGAGCAGAGCTGGCCTCCTAGGCCACAGTCAGCCATGCCTTCCCTGCTCAGGGAGTGCGCAGAGCTCTCTTGCTGCCTGGAAAGGCAGTTCCTCACATTGGGGCCTGCCAAATGTGCCCATGCTTGTGGTGTTTTGCTGCTTTTTGCAGAAATCAGCTTTCATGCACTGAGACACAGGGCATCTAAAGCCACCCCTGTACTGCTCAGCTGTGCCGCCAGTGTCAGCTGACCCCAGGCTCAGGCTCGAGTTTGGGCCACATTCGGTTTTCTTCCCGTGAACAAAGAGTGAGAGGATAAGGAGAAAAGGGTTTAAACTAAAACAGGAGAGATTTAGGCTCGGTGTTAGGATGAAGTTCTTTACTCAGGGTCTGGGGAGGTCCTGGCATAGGTTGCCCAGAGCAGCTGTGGCTGCCCCTGGATCCCTGGCAGTGCCCAAGGCCAGGCTGGACACTGGGGCTGGGAGCAACCTGGGACAGTGGGAGGTGTCCCTGCCCATGGCACTGGAATGGCATGAGACAGACTTTAACATCCTTCCCAACCCAGATCAGCCTGGAATTCCCTGATTCTTGTGGTATTTCTCTGCTAAAAGTGATTTGGTGAGACTCTGTGACTCTGTGGGAAGGGCACACTCGGAGGGTGCCATGGCCAGCTGAATTTCTGGACACACCAGAATGCACAGGGAAAGAAATGAGTGTAAAATAATTTATATAGCAAAAGGAAACCTGACAGGTTTCTTCAGTGTCACCATTTGAACCTGGTTCCCCCGCATCCCTCTGAGAACAGCTCCATCATATCTGTTCAGAGGAGGTTCAAAAGCCCATCCTTGACAAGACTACACCCACTTCACAACATGCTGTTATGGCTCTCTTACCACCCTGACAACATCCACTGCTGCAGGTCCATCTGCCAACTCAGACTGCTCAGAAACAAGCTCTGATCTTTTTCTCCCCATCTCTCCCCCTTTCTCAGCTTGATTTCCAGCATTGTCATGGGTGATTCCTGCACCTTCCCATTCCAAAGTCCATAACCTGAGCACTGCTGTCAGTCCACACTCTGCAGGTCCTGCCCTTCACCTGCCACCTCCAGTTTCAGAACATTTGAAGATTTAATCCTTCCTGCCTACATCTCATTTAAGAGTACACCATCCTGGGGAATGAGAGCACGCAGGGGTGGTGCCAGGCAAGCGCTGACGTTCCAAGGCAGATGGGCATGAGGGAGCTGAGCCTCTGTAAAACCCTGTAAAGTCATTTAAGGAATTCTGTGCCCAAGCTAACGTAGCCTTCTCTCCTGTACAGACACCTATTACAGCTTTTCCTGCGACCGTGGCACCAACTGTGTCACTGTAACTCACACTTCTCACCTCCACTCAAAATATTGCTGCTGGTGGTTACGGCCTGGTCCTCCAGCAGCAGCAGCAGCATCCTCCTTCTCCTCTTCATCAGACGTGAATGCCATCTTGCAGCCATCATGCCTAACATCTCATCACACAGAAAGCAGGAAGGAGTTTTAAAGCTGTAAGTCAGACCTACAATGCTCAGGAAAAAAAAAGTGGGAGTTTCTTAGAAAGCGTGAAAACAATCATGTTTTACAGCCACCTCCTCACTGCTTTGGCCCTTGCAGGCATGGAGAAGTCAGGCTAAATTCGTTAAAGCGTGCCTTACAGGGCATTTTGCAGCAGCTGGAGGTTTCAAGGTTTTGCTACTTAAAACTCGCCCTTCGATTGATTTAGAAAGCTTTTCTTTAATTTTACTTTTCTAGTATTACTAACCACAAGAAAGTGTGAGTAACATACAAGCAAGCAGTCTGACGCACTAAAAACTTGTTAAATTGCAGATTTTGAATTTTCTTAGGTTGAACGGTTTACTAGACCATAGAATCACAGATTCAGAGTCATGAGATGGTTTGAGCTGGGAAGGACCTTAAATCCCACCCAGTGCCATCCCAGCCATGGGCAGGGACGCCTCCCACTGTCCCAGGCTGCTCCAGGCCCCAGTGTCCAGCCTGGCCTTGGGCACTGCCAGGGATCCAGGGGCAGCCACAGCTGCTCTGGGCACCCTGTGCCAGGGCCTGCCCACCCTCCCAGGGAACAATTCCTGCCCAATCTCCCATCCAGCCCTGCCCTCTGGCAGTGGGAAGCCATTCCCTGTGCCCTGTCCCTCCATTCCTAGTCCCAAGCCCCCTCCAGCTCTCCTGGAGCACCTTCAGGCTGTGGAAGGGGCTCTGAGGTCTCCCCAGAGCCTTCTCTTCCCCAGGCTGGACATTCCCAGCTCTCCCAGACTTTCCTCACCACAGCCAACATGAAAATAAAAACCAGTGCGTGCCGTCAGCATTTCCTTTGTTTTCTTTTTGAAGGATTAACGGCAGCTGCTTTATTTGTTGATGAGGAGCTTCCAGGTGTCTGGAAAGGTTTGAGCAGGGTTTCTTTTCCTCCCTTGCAGGGTCTGCACTGCAGGATCACACTGCAGTGGGTTTGCAGCCTTGGCTGTGTCTCCAGGCCTGGAACCAGATGAGTTACTTCACCACGGCTTCTCATGACATATTGGTAATTAATGCCCCAGATCTCACCCCATCTCCCCTCTGAGGAGCGCAGCTCTGATTTAATTGCCTCATAATGCATGCACAAAATGAATACTTGCCTAATTGTCCCTGGGCAGATCCTTGGATGAAAGTCTGTGAGAAAGCATATAGGCCGCAACACTGAGTAAGAGCCCACAAAGCACAATAAAGCACGACCTTGTAACTCTTTGTTGCCCTCTGATACCGTCAAAACAATAAATTTACTTTTCAAGATATTCCAGAAACAAATTAAGGATAAAATTTTGCTACATCCTCTGTTTCCTCACCCCCTCAGCTATACAAAGTAAGATCTTGGGGTGGATTTCATGGAATCATAGGACCACTAAGGTTGACAAATATGTTTCTTTAGTGTAACAGCTTCCACAGGAAGGGATAAAGTTTCAAAGCACTGTGTGATGCTTGAGCTGTGCTACCGCAGTTTGCAGGGCAGAATTGCCATTCAGAGTTTTTTAATAAGCCTGGTAAGGGGCAAAAGGCCTGAGTGAGGTGAGTTACCAGAGATTTGAAACCTGCAGCAACATCAGTCACCTCCAGCCGTTGTGCCAAGACTGCAGATAAAGAATTCACCCATGGAAGTCACACTGTAAATGAAAATCTTGTGTACACCAAAGAGTACGGTCAATTGTTCAGTATTCAGTAGAATTCAAAATTATTCAAAAGTGTACCTGGCATCTCTGGTTCTAAACATTACCACAGCTCAAAATACTCAAGGCCTTTCTCTTTCTCTCCAATCAGTGGGTGAATTAGGGTTAAAAATCACTTATTTCTAGCTGTCTTAGTTTGCTCAAACAAATAAGGTTGTTTCCATAATTTCTGTGCTACAAAGAGTTCCCTCTGGACTGGCTTCTCTCTCTGTCTTCAATCTATGCAAAATACAGACCCAAGCCCACCACTGGACCCCCTTATTTTTTGCATTTGGGAGTAGAAACCAACATTAAAACTCTAATCTATGGTGCAAGATCAGACTACAGACCATGGTCGACTGCTTACAGAGGTTTTTAACCAAGTAAGAGAAAGAAAATTCACGTTTGCATTTCAAATTTTTGAATTTTTTCTCCTAAGAGCATACCTGAATTTTTCACTTTTAAATACCTTTTAGCTTCCTTGCTTTGTTGGGGTGAGAGTGTGTTAAATTAAGTATGAATTAAACTGCTGTCTAAGGTAAAGCAAGTTTTGATTTTTTTCATTTCACCTGAAAAATTCAAAATATCCAGGCCAAATGTATCCAGCCTTATACTCCCACCAAAAAATCATGTTTTCAGCTTTTCAGCCTGAAGAGGTGCTCCCCTGTGGGGGAAGGTGGGCATAAGTGGATGCTTGGGGCACGGGGTTTCCCTCTCCTCAGTCCCTTGGTCATGTGTACCCAAAATCCCGTCCCCGATTGGTCACTTTGAATGTAGCCCGCGGGAATCCTGTACTTAAGGGGGTGTCCATGGCACTCCGGGAGGGGGTGGTTCTAGAGATGTTCTAGGGGGCAGTCGCTGTCGGAGTCCCTGCTGGGCTCCGGCCATGTGCGGCTGGGAGAATAAAATCTGAAAACATCTATCAAATATCGTCTCCTTGATTCTTCCACGGGCCAAGGCTGTCTCCCAGGGAAAGTTGCAGCCACCTCACTGCAACATCAGCCCATCTGTAGAGTTGAAACACGACCATCCTTACAACTCTTTACAGCAAAATGCAGCCTGAGTTGTAGTCCCATCTCACAATCACGATTTATAGTGAGGCTTCAGCGAACACTCAGAATTGTAAGATTGCCCAGCTGATCCCTTCAAATCCTTACACGGATGATGTAGCTCAGGGCAACAAATGCTGAATCGTAGAAACGCACAGACTTTGGGTTTGCTCCACCAAATCCACAGCTGTGCACAAGTGCAGGGGACAGGAAAACCCAAATTCAGCCCAAAACTCAATCCCTGGTGCAGATTCTGATGGTGACTGATTGCACGCTCTGGGGCTCTTCTAAAGTCGTGATGCAACACCCCCAATCACCACAGGACAGCGGCTTTGGGTGATGCTACAGTACAGAAATCAAACTTTCTTAAACTGCATTAATTATAAATGTCTCATAACAGTCTATATCCTAACAGGTTTGTTGTAGGTTTGGGGTTTTTTCCCTTTTCAAACTGCTTGAAAATCTCATTCATCCCCATATCATACATTTGAAATAAGTCTGCTAAAAGGTAAGCTTTTATTAACATGACCTTGGTAACTTTTCAAGGAACTCTGCACATAATATTTAACAAGAAAAGAAAACCACTTGGCCAGGCACTCTTTTAAAAATGGACTAAAACTCATGAATTAGATTTGCTGGTAATTCAAATGGCAGAAATATTATCCTGTCTGCAGTCTGTTATGAGACATTACATATGCTCTGCTGGGAGTCAGATGAATTTAAAGAACAGAGCTTGTAACTTCATTTACTTCAAAATGCAGTTCATGCAGAGTACACATGTAATGTGCACTTACTGTGATGTTAAGTGCTAGAAATGAGCTGTTGCTGTGACTTGGAGAGGTATGAGGGTGTTCTCCCCCCACCCAAAACCAGGATTTTGGCAGACATTTCTTTTGCAGTTGTTTCTACATGTGCTGGGAGCTCACGAGAAAACCCCGGCCATTCCCTCAGCGAGGAATTCAAAACAGTATGCAAACACCAAAACTTTGCTCCCTAAATATTAACATCTTGATGTGAGCAAAAAGATGCTGAGCAACATGGGCAGAAGAACACGGATGTTTTTATTTCTGAATATTTTATTTATTTTATTTTGGAGGGTATATTTGACTGTGACTCCACAATGGTCTGTCTCTATACTGCCTTTATCCCAGTATCAGATCACTACCTCATCCAAAAATTTCAGTTGGGAGGGGATTTTTTTAAAGAAAATGGCATGACCATGGAAGAGTCCCCTCCAAATAAAACCAGGGCGGGCAGTTTTTCTTTTTTATTTTTAGAGCTTTCGCTGATAAGTCAATTGCCAATAAGAATTTTCTATAGAAACAATTATTTTGTGCTGTAAAGCAGTGATTGAGAAAACTTCAGATTCCTGTATTACAAATTTGTTAAAGAAGATATTTGTAGCAATCATCACAGAATTAAAAAAAAAAACCCAAAAAACTAAAAAATAGTGATGAAATCTTTTTTCATCTGAGATGCAAAAATTATGATTTTTCCTTGTGATTTCATTAAAATTTAGAAAGACAATTTCAGTTTTTCAAGGGGAAAAAAAAGGGGGAGGTATTTCATCTCAAGTCAGCTCCCAACCTTTTAAGGAATAAAGAAAATTGAACTTTTAATCTCTTAGCTAGTAGGTGGCATTGTAAAGTTGTGTACATTGGAAAAATACTGCTGCACAGGACATTGCTACCAGCACATTAACCTGGAAAATTAGGAAAGAAAAGTTCCCCTTAAGATAAAGAAGAGAGGTTTTACAAAACTGCTGTCTTTTTGTCTACAGTACAACTAAGATTTTTGATCTTCTATGCAAATATTCTCATCATAGAGGGAGCGGTTGTGGGGGACAGTGTTATATTTTTTAATTAGTTACCTGGAAGCAGATTACTTAGATAATCTAAATTGTTTACACTGTGATATAGGCTTTAATTTGGATTTGTCTGTTCTGAAGTTATCTAAAATTAAATTGAAAGCTCTTTATTTAGAAGACAGCTTAGATAAGCCACCCATTTTTTCTGTCTCTCTCCCTCTCTCCTGAAGCACACAGGTTGCACAGCAAGAGCTCCGTCTCCCTTTAATCTGACACATGCTGCTGACCTTGGATGGAGCAGGGACACTGCTGAGGGGTTCTGCACTCAGACCCTCCAACAAACCAGCAGAAATTCCACCGCCGCTACTTGAGATGCACCTCCAGACAGAACCCAGCAAAACACAGCTGGAGTTAGGGGACTTCTGCCACACAGCGCAAGGGGAAACAAATGCAACTGGGTCCTGAAGCAGTTTGAGTTCGCTGGAGAGGGTGGAACCAGATCCCTGAAAGCTGGAGTTGTTCTGGCACCACTTCTCAGTTGAATTTAACTATTTACAGTGCACGGCAGTAAGCTGCAGACATTACAGGTACCTCAAGATCTCCCTTCAAATAAAATGCCACAGGAAACACAAAACATTTGTTTCCCAACACACACGCTCCAACGTGATTTCGTCTGGAACATTCTACAACTTCGCTTTGTTTTCTAACTTTAAAAAATTCCACTGGGCAACTCCTGCAGTCTTTCCTTGCTTCGTTCTGCACCCAGCTCAGTCATTACTCAACTGAGAGTTAAGTCTACCAAAAACAGGTACAGTTGTCAGTCTACATAAGTCAGATAAAGTTATACTTCTCTTGACAATATGCAGAGAGTTGATATTTCATCTGGAGAGCAACCTGTCCTCCTATCCCCTGGAAAACATTTATGACATTGCACAAACCATGGCCTTCTGATGGGCCCCCAATATCGATGGCATAAAACAAAGAAATTGATACCTTGAGAAAAAAAATATTACCCTAATTTTTCCTTGCAATATATATATTGAATCATTCAATAGATTGCTATTCACAGGAAATTCCAGGAAATTTCTTTCCTTTCTTTCCTTCTCCTCCTGCTGAGGAGAAGGAATAGTTGTGAGAGAAATAGATGCCATTCTGCAAAGACACTGTTCTTGGCAGTAGAGATCTTTTCAATAACATCTCTGAAGAAAAAATTCAGGTATGGTAGAAAGAGCCATCAGAAGAGAAAAAGCCCGTTTGTAAATAGAGGTAAAATTATTTCAATTTGCTGAGATGAGAGAACACTTAGATTTGGAAAAGCTAGAGTTTTACACCAACCTGGCAGATGAAAGAGACAAAAAACTGTAGGTACTGCAAGAAATAATGTCTTATACAGCAGGAAAACAATCCATTAAAAAAACCTGGTGACACCATGGAGAGATCTGTGCAAGTATCTTTTGAAATGTGCGGGGACAGACGTGGGGTTTTAGGGGTTTATGAAGCACATGTGCCTAAAATTATACAGAAGGGATTATGAAGTCACTCAGCAAATCAGTGGAGAACTCACCTGCAAAACTGGCTACTGCAAAAGACTTCACAACAGAACAGTCTCAAAAGAATGGCATAAAAACATGGAAAGAGTGCCATAAGAAGAGAAATTGGAAATATGTGGCACATTTATTTCAGAGAGGGTACCCAGAGAAGATAACTGATGGACACATTTCAAGAGTGCATTGACTGAAAGAGTGGTTGCCTTGTGTTTCCTCACAATAATTATAAAACCATAGACCGTTCAATGACCTGACAGCAATTAATTAAAGACTATAACACTTTATTTTATACAATAGAATAATAAAGCTGTGAAATTCATTGTCACTGGGCAGTATTGCAGCCCAAAACATACCACAGGTCCAAAATACATATGACTTCCTGCAACTAATGTGATTGCCTGAATTGATATAAAAAGCAGCAAAGCCACTCTCAGCAAGACTCTCATTCCCCTCAGAATCAGAGCCACTCTTACAACATTTATAACTGGCCACACAGCTAATTGTATATCCCTACACATATAATGTAAGCACCTAAGGTGAGTCAGTTACTTATGAACCCAGCTGAGCCCATGGTAACATTCCAGGCCAAATAGTGTATCTTTATTACACATTAGAATGAATAAGATAATGAAAACATCTTTCTTTCTACCTTGAAATTAAAGACAACCAGTACTGATGTTCTACGTTCACCACAGAAAGTGAGTAATTTATAATGAGTACAGTAGGAAGAAAGGAGTTCAAGTAATAAAATTCTTAGATTAATCAATTTATCTTCATTTTGTGTGTATGACTTCTAAACTGCCCAGACCTTAAAATCTAAAATTATATTATAAATTATAATTAGGTGTGGGAGTTGGTTCTGTTGTTGTTTGGGTTTTGGGGTTTGGGTGTTTTAATATTGAACTGAAGCATTCTGTTTGATTTTTTTGGAAAATCAGCAGCAAAATCCAAGTCAAATTTATTTTACTGGACATGCACGTATCTACACTTGCTCACTAGTCAGAAATTATTCTGAAAGTACATTTCTTCAGTTTGGCCCTGGAAAACTCTTCTTATGCATTCAAACGTTACCTTACACAAACCTTCCCACAAACTGATTCCAAGTTTGTGGAGATTACTTGGCAGCGTATCTATTCAGCAGGAAAGCTGAGCAAATGGGTGCAACGCATTCTCAAAGAAGATTCATTTTTCACTAAAGGAAAGACTCCAAGAAAATGTTGCAGCATTCACCCACGTGATACTGAGCTGTCACCCAAACTGCATAATTGCACTAATTCTTGTCCGAGGGACCTCCCACTGGGAAATGCATCTCTCCATACTAATAAAGCCCAACACAAAGTGTAACTTGGGCATTTGCATGTTAATGGGGCTTTGTGCACGAGACTGTTTATTCAGCATGCCAGAAACACTGAAAAGAAGGTGTTAACAGAAACCTTTAGCCAGAATGAGACAGGGTTAATTAGGACATATGGAATGGGATCTGAGTAACAAGAGACATTAAAATTAACCCTGTTTATCCAGCTGTAGCGGGATAAGGGAGGGGGTGGGGGAAATCCCTGCTTTGACCCACACAAAGGCCTTTTCTGCCACAGGACTTAGGGGCAGTATTTTCCCACTGGCACAGCTCCACCAGTGGCTGGGGCATTTGCATGCACGAGGTGATGTGTATCCATCAGTCCCTTCATCGGTCCCTTCATCCCTCGTCTGACTCCTCCCAAAACCTGTGAGAGATTCGAAACACAGGGAGGATCCTCACAAGGTGAAATTATCTATAAAAGTAGCGGCAAGATAGTTTTGGCAGAACACTGTGAGTTTCAGGCCAAATCTATAAATATATGCTCTGACCCACACATTATACAGGCATTTTTACTGTTAAAGCACTTGAGGAGACCTTGAGGACAATCAGGGACTCTAGTCAAGAGCCTTCACCCATGCCTGCGTCTTCCAGGATTTTTAGAAGATAACTGAAGGATTGTTAGGATTAACCTAATGTCATAGTGAGAGGAAAGGCAGAATAAAATTGACAATATGATGCCTGAGTCTGGTAGCAGCAGAGTTTGATAATTCCATAATGGTATTTCAGACTCAGTGCTATAACTTTGTTTCAGGACAGGATTTAAAGGAGCTTTTTCTTCCCTTTTAAATGGACCATGCTCAGCGACTCTTTTCTTTTTTTTTTTTTTTCCTAAGTATGTTAAATATATTTCTCATGGCTAAGTTCTGTGGATAATGACTTCACCCCAGGGCCACAGAAGGAATAGCTGACCAGTATTTCCACTCGCTCTGTTCTCAGGTGTTGCTGCCCTCTTTCCTGACAAATTGCTAATTGATTACCACAATCACGGCAAGAGCAGAGCATTTGGTTACTCCCTATCTTGGTATTTCATACTTGCATTTCAGACCTTGAAAAGGCTTTTTTGTTTGTTTGTTTGGGGTTTTTTGTTTGTTTGTTTTTGTGAAGGCTTGTTTCTTTTAGTACTCTACCAGTCGATTTAACAAATACTATAGCTGCTCCCTACAAACTTTTTATTTCTATTCCTAGATCTTCCTACCCACAACAACACTGTTACTATCATATTTCAAAGCAGATTTTTAAATTGGGTGTTCAGTTCCTAACAGAAGACTGATGCTTTTCTTATCACATCTGGAAAGGTTTTTTTTTTTTAAAGAAAAAGAAAGGATTTATTTTGCTTTTTTATTCTGGTGTGTGGTGGTAAATGCGTAGCTTATTCAGTGTAAGCAGAACTGCATTTGACTGATTGATAAGAAGCCTCTGCTTGCTCAGAAGCAATGTATCTGTCATCCTGGAGGAAGCAAAATGACAGAAATGACAGCCAGCATGTAGGATGAGGATATCAAGAGAGCTGCTGTGTTCCTTGATCATAATGTCATTAAAACGGAAAAGAAAGGGGGGAAAAAAAAAAAAAAAGATTAAACTGAAACATCCAACAGTCACAAGCATCTCTCTTTTCAGCACAGAAGCAATTGCTGCATCGTTCATTAAAAAAAAAAATTTTAAAATTATGCAGTGCAACAACTAACTCCTGTTAGGAATGGACAAAGGCAGGAACACCTTGCTCCCAATTCTGTGTTGTACAAAGGGCTCAGGGCTCTGTGCCGTCATGCAAGGACTGGCCATGGTGCCATCTGTGGGAAATACTGCTATTATTCCTGCAGGGAATATTCTCTGGGTTCAGGCCTGTTGAACCTTAGCTGTGTTGGACCAACTGGAATCACATTTACACTGCAGAAATGGAGGTGACAGAGAATTATGACCATGTTATTTTTGGGACTGTTATGTCAGCGTGGAGAATCAGTGGCTAAAACATGGAAAAGAAAGTTTCTCCATTTCTGACCACTGCCTCCATTTCATGGCGGGTGGGATGAAAGAGGCAAAAGCAGGATAAGATCACTAAAAGTGCTCAGCCAGACTCCGCCGTGGGCGCTCCAGCTCATGCAGAGCAGAGCAGAAGCTGCCTCCAGCACAGCTCTACCCTACCAGCCACTGTTCACATGGCAACTCCTTCAGAGGCACCAGAAGCCCCACTCATTTTAGAAAACCTTCTGTTCTCCCAGGAACGAAAGGCGTCTGTCATATGCTTCCCGTGGCGGTGGGTGCCTCGGCAGCAGAACAAAGGAGGCTTTTTGCCCCATGAATGAAGAAACGATAAACCTGCTCCCGTCCCTCCCTCCGTGAGGAGGGCACGTTTCTTTTTGGTCCAACGTGCACGACACCAGCAAACCTCGTTCAAGGTTTCTGCAGCCCTGAGGCATTGTGGCTACTTGAGGGCCAGGAGTTACGGCAGCATTTGTGGGGCACTCATAACTGCAGGATTGAGATGATTTATGGGCAGCACTGACAGTTGTCTGGGTTGCTTGCCATGATACAGGCCAGTTGCTTTTGTGATAGATCAAGGTCATGGAGGGGGAGTGGAATAGGTCCTGTCATATATCCTTCATCAGGTTTTCATTTGTCTGTGAGTCAGGGTTGTGGTAGCAGTGGGAAAAGGGTCTCATCTGAGTGTTTATTTTTCTAGCCTGAAGGGCTCTGTTCCTCAAACATGCTTGTGTTTGATACCTGAAAAGGAGACATCAGCATGAGGGATTTGTGACTCGACTCACTGACCTGGGCTGCCAGTCAAATTTCAAAAGTAAAACCTAGAGCTTGGAAGCTTAAAAAAAATAAAAATACTAGACAGAGCAGCACAGGTCTTTGAAGAGCCGCACAGACCAGCCTTTGAGCACTGTGTGCCCACCAAACCTGTGCCCCATGCAGATGCTGGGTCAGTGTGCTCTTCTCAGCAGTGCGAAAACACCCAGAAAACCTCTAGAGAACAGATCCATATGACACCTCCGCAGAAAATGCCACCAGTACTACCCAGGGTTTGCAAAATCAGGCCCTTCACTTGTTTCTGGTGGGTGGAAAATTAAATTCACTACTCTGCCTCACACTCACACACAAGTAAGTACAAACAGGCACCAGTGTTCTCTCAGTCAATGTCTTGGTCGCAAAATTATGCCCAAAACTCAGCACTCCTCATTTCTAAAGTGCCACTCCCTCCAGTGACAGCTAAATAAATTTTATTATCTAAAAAATAACAAATTTTGAAAACAGATAACCTCCAAATCTTTAAACTCATTCTGCTGCTTCATCTTCTACAGTTGATCTGCCATCCCACACATGCACAGATCAAGTGGGAGGATGGTACTTTCAGCTCTGTATTCCCTAAACCAGCCTGGGAAAGCCACATAAATTTATGGTGGAAAATGGAAATGGTGTACAGTCACCAGAGGCTCCAGCACTCCAGCCCAGGAGCGGGAAACAAGCAGTGGATGCAAAATGTGGGTTTGGCATTTCAGACACCTCTCGGAGAGTGTGTGTGTGGTGAACTTTGTGCAGTACCCGAATGAGACCCTTCTGATGGCACACACAGCTGGAGAATAACCCTTGAAATGTCAGCCAGTGTCTAACATCTATCCCTGCGGCTTCGCTCCTTCTTGGGCTTCCCTCAGGATAACCAGGACTAATTAAAACCGGTCCCTCTTTCACACAGCTCCAATACTCACCCAATGCCCATCACAGCCCAGGTGTGCTTCGCTCATATTAATGACTCGGTATTAATTAAGACTGAGTGGAGGGAAGGGCATGATCTCTCATTAGCAGCAGGCACGAGGTGGTGAGGCTGCCACGCTCTGCACTGGTGTTATCCTGAGCTTCCCGCAAAATGGGGGGGAGGTTCCCCCAAGGACCTCGCAGACTGTACCCAACCCTTCAGCATGAGCGACCAACAGCCCCCAAAATCTTCCTGGGGCCCCTGAGAAGCAGGAGGTCTCCTCCAGTTCACACAGCAGCAAAGCCAGAGCATCTCTGCTGAAAGCAATTGCGCTTCAGCCGTGCCCTGTCACCTCTTTACACACCAGCTCAGGGATTTCATTTTGCTACCTAATTAGGCAACCAGGGAAATATGAAAGCCAAAGCAGCCATGTATAAATAGGCATCCTTCAGTTACTGAAGGAGCTAATAAGGCCTGAACCTGCTCTCATTTGTATTTTATCAGATAAATGAAAAGGAGGGGAGAAAAAAGACACACAGTTTAAACATATGCTTCCAATTTTCTCAGAAGTAGTAAATGGAAAATACTGCCCTGTCATTAACCATTTTCATATTTATTCTGCAGTATATAAGGTTAGAGGTGGGTCATGTTTCTGCGGCAACTATTGTGGAAACAAAAATTCATTGTGCCATAGTCTTATGTTAATTAAAACTTAGAGCATAAAAACACCTCGACTGCTTCCATACCTTTTTAGTTATTTAGCTCATATTCAGGACTGAGTTAGTCATTCAATTCAAATACAATCTGCAAACCCAAGAGAAAGATTTCCTCAGAAATTAGGATTTCCTCAGAAAGAGTTACCTCTCTTAGCTTCCCTATTACATGAGAAACGTGAGTTTAAATACTCTTTTTTAAATAAGACATCACTGCTATTAACCCCAATGGATATCCAAGAACCTACCAAACAAAACCAAATTCATTGGGTTTTAGGTAGAGAAATTAACTTGTAACAATGCATTCAAAAATCTGTTCACTTTTATTTTAGACAAATCAGAACAGCTATTAAGAAGTCTAAATTTTTTGGCCTGTTCATTTGGGGGTTTTATTTCTTTCTTGCAGGAAAAGAAATTCTGTCTTTTCTGCAAAGCAAAATCTCTGTGCTTTATCCAACATCTCTGTAAGTTTAAGCCTCTTTAACTGGTGGCCCAATTCCCAGGAGATTTCCAGACCTCAGAGTTGGTTCCCCAGCTGTTTCTGTCATCCACTCACCTGCTCACAAAGTCACAGTGTCCATACCTCCAGCCCTAAAATAGTCAGTGCTGGATGGCAGATTTTACCCTGATACAAACAGAGCAGGAAGAAAGTGATTATTAAGAACACTTCCTTGTTCCATTTTTACAAACATGTCCACCTAATCAGACCGAATTTGCAAAATTGTGTTGAAAACTCTTTCTTTTGTGTATTTCTGAGAATTTAGTGCTCAGCAACCAATGCATAAGAGCCACGTTACACTCTTGTACACAAATTCCTTACTTTTAATTTGCCATGCTAAGATATTCTGGAGGCCATTGCGGTTGATGGTCACAGGGATCTGTCTGATTTAATGTCTATAATTCAGGTTAGTCTAATCCTCCTGCAGTGGTATCAGCTGTTAGATCAGATGCAATCATTTTCATACACATGGGTCCAGGAAGCCTCTTCTTCTTTAGACTGTCAGAGCCAGGGAAATTTAGGGTTCAGACTTCCCTGAGACTACAGCTGCACCCTACTGAGGGGAAACTTTTAACATTCCTTTGGGTTTTCACACTGAACTATGAAAGGCGTAAGATTTTGTGGGTGAAATACCTTCTTTTGTGGACAAAACACCTTATTTTTTGGACAAAAACAAATGTTAAAGTCCTAATAATTTTTAAATCTCAATGTCCCCATGAAGAAAAGGGGAACAGAGACCATGTCCTGAGACTGTTTTCTTTGGTCTTCATGGGGTTCTTTTCACTTTCTTTTGAAAATTTCCCTTGAGACAAGGAGATATATGACGTAACACTGACAAAACTGTAAATCCAGTGGTGATGTCATCCAGGAAAAATTCCAAAGTTAGGTACCAGGAGCTACCCACTTTGCAATGCTGGACAGCAAGATGTTCTCGGGTGGTTGATCTGCACTGGATTCATGCATTTCTTATTTGTTAAAGTAGGTGATCATCAGTTTCCAATGACTTGTTTTGACCTTTTTCAGTGGAAAATGAGGTGCTATTTCTGGCATGCTTATGAACCTACTGTTTAGTCCTAAAAGTTTTGCAAGAAAAGCGATAATAAATAGTTATTCACTTCCACTGAATAGCTTTGTAGATTATGTGCTGAGGGCAGTAACAGCTGCTTCTCGTTACCAAAAAGGCCTCCTACCATGTGTACTGCTAACACACTAAGCTAAGGTCAAGCCGAGTAGCAGGTTTTTTTCCCCAACATTGTTTAAAAGCTTTTAAATAAAACCATATTAGAAATACAGTCACCTCTGGGAAATGATTTTCAAAAGCAAAGTCTGAAGAGCTGTGAGGTTTTTTAAAAATCTTCTTTGTTCCTGATTTGGAAGGCTTTTCCTTTTCTCTGTTAAAGGCTCCCTGTATGCTGCTAAAACTCTGGAGATTTTTCCTTGCAGTTCCTGAAGCCTTTTTTAATCTCCTCCTTTTCTTTTTTCTTTTTTTTTTTTTTTTTTTTTTTTTTTTGGTGTTTTGTGTTTGGGTTTTTGTGTTTTTTTTTTTTTTTTTTTTTGTTACTCTACTCTACATTTTCTTCACAAGAACATTACCGTAATACAGATAGCTGCTGTGAAAGTTTACACATTGCTAATTTTCCCTGCCATGCACAGAGCAGGGTTGGGCCATTCCCATCCCGGTGTGCTCCTGCGTGGCAGGGCTGAGTTCGGACAGGAGGAGGAGGGCACCCCAGGAAAGCAGAGCTGACCCCAAATCAGTACAGTGAGCAGCAGGGGAGGACTGTGGCTTCCTTCTAGAACCATCTCCTAGATGCCATCACATCTCCCTGGATGAACGATGGTTTGAGGAGGGATTAGCACCTGCCCCCATGGAAGCTCATTATGGGGCTGCTGTAATTCACAAGATTGTGCAGCCTCTTGGAAGTAAGAACCACACTCCTAACAGAGGGTCCAACCCCGAAGATACAGCAAAAAATCACCTCTGTCCTGGGGCCAGTCTCTTTTTTGTGAATATTTTTATTTTTTCCCCTTTAATTTGCAAGGAATGTGTGAAAATAGAGCGATCCATTGCACTAACTGTGACTGAGAAAGGAAAAGCTCCTTGTACTGATAGGAAAAAAAATCTGAAGCCACGGCTCTGCTGTTGCTTCTAATTACAAAGGGTCCTGTAGAGGCTGCTGAAATCTGTGTAGGCAAGCAGATGTTCTTAACAAAGCTGATAATTAGTACCACTCCCTTATGACCCATGACATTACTTCTTTCTACATCAAAATCCACTTAATGCTGATATTAACACAAAGGTTCATCTTTTTTTTTCCCAGTTGGTTCTGAAATGGAGGGAAGGAATAAAAATTTTTTATTGATAAAGCAGCAAACACTTAGATGTAATCTCTACCCAGTCCAGTATCATTTTTTGTGGGAAAAACCCAACCCAACCAGAAAACTCTTTTACCCCTTATTCTTCTGCACTTAAGTTTCCGAACTGCCAAGCCTTACATGACGGAAATAGAAAAGCACAGAGGATATATAATACTTTCTAAGCTTCTCAAGTTATTTGCATCTCCAATAACTTCTGTAGGACTTTCAGCAGTTACCACCATGTTTTTATTTGAATTCAAATTGTTCTACACACAGCTCCAAATGGTTTAGTTCACCCAGCCGTGACTAAGTTGGAAAAATTGTCATAAAGGGTTGGATACCAAAAAAAGAGGAAAGAAATAGGGTAATCTGTTTTACTAGAACAAATAAATTTAGGTGGGGGGGGAAGGAAGAAAAACTTGTCATGTCAGGCAAGACATCTCAGAAAGTCAGTTTTATGCCAATGTAAAGGTGAATTAGAGATCCATGCCTTAATAGCAATAAGAAATACATTTGTAAGAGTAACTCAACAAAGAATAAGATATTCCCTTCTGGTCAACAAATCTTGTTTGTGATAACACTTGCTCTAATGGAAAAAATGTGCAGTGCATTGTTTTTAATTGCAGAAGTCAAAACTGACTTGAAAGTCCTGTGGTGCTGGTTCGGTAGAAAACACCGTAAATCCCTGTCTTTTACCTCTGCTATCAACTTTAACATGAAAAAGCACCACAGGTGGAAAGAGGCACCAGAGCCTCCATCCTTCAGAGCAGGCTCTGGCAAGGAACAGGCTCCTGTAGGACTCTGGAGTGATCTCACCGTGTTCCTTGGCCCCTGCTCAGCTCTTTGCACCACCCATCCCCACTCACCTCCACTGGGCTTCAGCAGTGACCAAGGGAAACACAACGGATAACTAGGAATTCCCCGTGAGGGAAGGCTTCTCCCAGTGGAAAACCTGGTTAATAAAGCAGGTGGCAATGAAATAAATACCTGTACCAAACAGGGACACTTGGTGGCAAGAGATGTGGAGATAGCCAGGTGATAGAGGTGCAGGGTTAAGCCACCAGGGTTAACCAAGAGGTAATATAAGTAAAATCTTACCTTCTGACTCTACCCAATCCCAAAAAAGGATGATGCCTTCCCCACCACAGTGCAGGAGGAAAGAGGTGTCATGTCATCTCACTGCAGAAGTAGATACTGCAGATGGATTTTCTACAACCAGCCATGGAGAGAGTTAAGGTACAAGAAACAATTGTTACTTATTGAAACAAAAACATCAGTAACACTGAGGGAATAACTGAACTCCTTACGCGTAGAGAAAACGACCTTTAACGAAGTTCTGAATGACGACGAAATTTCAAAGGTCTAGGAGACACTAGTAAATTGTGCTGGAGTTTAATAAGCACACAACATGCCACAGGAAATCACAGCCCAGTTAGCATGATTTTGATCTAAATAAAATGTGTGAAAGGCTGATATGAGACGTATCCACTCAGAAAGCAGCCGTGTACTTACAGTCAATGCCAATCATCTTAGTTTTATGGGAAATGGGACTTGCCAGGAAAAAAAAACAACATATTTGTTATGAGATTATGAATATGACTGATAAAGGTAAATATATTCACATTACAGAAACAGATGCACTACAGCAGTTCACATTCTGTCCCATGTCCAGGGCATGAAAACTTGTTTGTTTTTAGCCACAGCTTTGCAGCAGCCTCTTAACAGAGGAAATCCATGAGGAGAAAACAGCAAAATTCTTCCTAAAACCTTTACGTACTCATGATGTGGAGCCCTAATCAGAAACACTGTCATGCATTTACCTTAAGCTGCAACAGACGCCCCTCACCACTGCATCCTACCCCAAAAACTACAGGCCCATGGGTATTTAATTTTCTGGTATTCTGAAAAGCCACCAGGAAAGAAAATAACGAAGCATAAAAGTGCATGGAAATCCAAGCCACAAACCACAGCACATCTCTCAGTATGCAGCAACCATGTCAAAAGCATTTCTTAAAGAAGTGGGGGAAAGGCTCGCAACCTTGTTAAGAATTTTCACGGTCTAAATCTTATTTTCTTTTTCCCCTGTGAAACTTCACCAGCACGAAGGATTCTTTGAAAATTGCTAAGTACAGGCTGGAAAAATCAACTGCACTATGATGAATCAAGATACCATAAGCATATTGCTAATCTGTGTGGTTTGGAAATTCAATTAGAAGGAGATTACGAATTAATAATTCTTGCATTCCACAAGGCAAAATATGTTTTTCTCTAAATATCCCCAGAGCACTCTTAATTTCCAGACATACCACAGCATTCAGCTCACGCAGCATGAGCATGTGGCTTTATTCCTGTTGTATGAACTGTGTTACACTCATGTTTCATGGACTCTCACCAGTCTCTGGGTGTCTTGGAATTCCTCTGAGTTTATTACGTGGGAATGAAATACTGAGTACATAAATATTTGTTGAAAGCAAATAAATAATTTACTCTTTCTTAAATTTTACAGAGTTATTAGATTTTTGGATGAACACTTTTAGCAAGTACAACTTCTACACAGAATGGTTCTGGACTCAAGAACGTTGTTGAAGTAGCAATTGTTGTGAAAACTACTCAGTTACAGTCTTTATTAATGACTGAGGTGGATCTGAGCTACACATTTTCTTGGAGATCTGCTGATTCTTCGTTTGAACCTGGGAATTATTTTCCCTGAACATGCTGTGATCTTTTTCTGCACCTGCCTTCACCTTCACAAAAAAATATTCATCAGAAAGCATTTTTCGGTGCTTACCCAGTGATTTATTTTTATTTATTCAATACTTTAATTAACTATCTTTTGAGGTTGTAAATAGGATCCATATGTCTGGAGATAGACACACTGATGATTTTTCTTGACATATTGAAATCCAAAATTGCAAATTCTGTAGCAGACAGCATAGTCAGGAAGAGTATCAGGATTTCAAATTAAATCCTGGACAGAGGATGAGGTAAAAGCTTTCAAAATATCTCTTTCTCCCTCTACACAACTGAGCAGTTCACTTGAGAGGAAAACCACAGGGTTGCTGAGCAGAGGCAGATTGGACCGTGGGAGGAAAATTAGAAAGCAATGTTTCTCCAAAGTGCATTCCATGGCCAAAAATAAACGTATTTTGAACTTAAAAAACTACAGCGTAGAAGTACTGAGTGGGCCACCGAGCTCAGTGCTGGCCAAGCACTCCCACATCAATATGCAGAGTATGCAACATATGCCCTGGAAATAAAATCAGACCTTTCCTTGTTTCACTGGCTTTCCAGCTGGCGTTTTAAATCTGGTATAGGTGATACCCACCACACTCCACTACCCCCGTCAGCAAACAGCTCTGGCTGCCCTGGACAATTGAGAAAATAAACAGCACCCAAAAGCTCAGCTGCCATCAGGCAGAAAAGGACAAGGGCTACTAAAATAGACATAACCTGTTGCAGATAAATTCATTTTCTCAAAGGAATTGGTTTATCATGTCAGATTGGGAGGGTGTTTAAGTGTGGATAAACTGAGATATTTATCACTGAATTTACGATGAATCTGGGTACCGACTTTCATAGGTAACTTACAATTGTCAGCTGCAGCCAGGCATCATTGCTCAGTGCGTCTTTCCTTCTGTCACAGGAACAAATTTACAATGAAAATGTTGGCTGCAGGTGTCTGAGGCCTAAATAAAAGTTGAACAAAGGAGAGCTTCCCCCTCCTGCCATCCTGGGGGAAGAGACACTTTCTTCTGGATCATTTAGGGGAAGTAATGGCTCCACATGTAAACAGCTGCAGGTAGAACCTGGACACGGAATCAGACAAAAACCAAAACCACCCAAAACCACCTTGGGCACCTCCTCTAAATGCTTTCGGAATGATCAAACCCCATACAAACCATATTATCACCTTTTGGTTTTTCTAGCCACCATGCAGCTAAACCTCCAGTTTGCTGAGCGTTTCTGATCATCTCTGGATGCCACAGAGGTTAAGATCATCATAAATAGACAGAAGGGATGAAAGCAGCAAAGTCCACACCTTGCAATCCTCCCAGACAATTGTTTGGGTTTTCAAACCGGCATGAATATATAAAATTTCATTCCTTTCCTTTGCAACATTTTCTTTCCCAAGAACAATTCAGTTTTAAAACAGAGATTTTTGTGTCAATAATTATGTGCAAATAATGTAGCGAATCATGCATGTATTCCTTCAAAATAGCCAGGCAAAGTGAATTCTATTTCATTTGAGATGTGGATTTCTTCTCTCTCTCCTTGGTTTTATGGGAAAGGAGAGAACCATCTACCTTTTTGTTTTACTGCCCCATCACCTTTTTAATACACTTTTAAATTTGTATATTGGATTGCCCATAAGCCTTTTTTTCTCTTTTTTTTTTCAGTGTAATCACTCATGAAAAGCATAAGGTCAAGAACATTTTAGCTTAAACCAAACTTTTAAACCTCTAACGTTCAGGAATGTTAGAAATAAGGCAAACTGAATGCACTCATTTCCAATTAAAAATTCCTGAGCATAGTTCATTAAAAATTAAGAATGAAACAAAACCAAAAACAGAACAAGCAAACAAACAAATAAAAAACCAAACCAAAACAAAAAAATTACCCCACAAGACTCAAAACCAAAAGAAAAACAACAAAATTAGGAGTGCTGATGGCTCACATGTTACAAAGACAGTATTACCACTGTTAGAAAAGGTTTATTAAAATTATTGTCCCTTTCTTCCAGGCCACCTGCAGACAGGATTTGTCGTGCCACTGCTACACGAGTAGCTGCAACTCATTTCTGACCCCAAAAATAAACCTTCATAAAACAAAGGAAAACCTGATGACAAGGATCCTGAAACAGACAATATTTTGCAGTACCACAGGGATTGAGAGATTTCAGTTTGCTTAAATAGGGCCCATTCCCAGAGCTCACCTCCTTGGCTACATTATCAATAAATCCCCTGTTTATCTTTCTTTACATAAGCGACATACATAAAGATGTTTTCTGAAGGTTATGCTTTAATTTTAAAAATCTAACATGACACATAGCAAGGAGGATTACCGCTCTTGTTATGAAACATAAAGGGTTGATAAAAAATTCTTTGCCCATGCAGGAGCTCTGAGCATCTTCCCTTGCTCTCCCTTGGGACAAAAAAATTCCACAGATCTTGTCAAAGCCTCACCACCCACACGTTTTTCAAACTGACCGGAAGGCACCTTTCCTCTCTTAGGGGATATTCCGTGGGCGAACAGCAGAATCTTTGAAAATATAAATTAAATATTAGGTTTCAGAGGTACATTTAGCCCTGGTGCATGGCACTGAACATGCCAGCGGGAGCATATAAGGACGTGCACATGTAAGAGTCTGTTCTGAAGTGAAATCAGTGACACATTTCTGTGTGTCTCTGTGAATCCCCTCTGGATCGATTTGTTCAGCACAAATACAGAAATTATTTGGCCTTGAACTTTTATGGAGAAGTGACTTAGACAAAGGGTATACCTGCGACAGGAAATACCTGTACCTGCATTTTGCAATCACGCTTCTTCCCAGACTGTGAAATATGAGTATTAAAAGGACCTAGGAAAATGTCATAGGTATCAGCTGTGGTCTTTGAGTAAGTTAAATCAATGCATCAATGCAGCATCCACAGAGGAAGAAGAAGAAGCCAACTTACTAATTGGGTCCCCAAAAGTTAATTCATTGTATGTACATATTTTCTACAACCAACTCAAAACAATTACAATTTGGGCTGTAAGGTACATTAAAAATAAGCCTGAAGTATTAGGACCTTGGCATACAGCAACGCTTCACTCCCTGAACCTTCTCTTCAGATGAATTCCTAAAAACTTACCTGGCAGTGGCCCTGTGTGATCACCGTACCACAGGACTGATCTAGCAACATTACTTTTTCCTGTCTACATTCAAAATAACCCTAAATACCTTAAATACACACAGCCGTTTGCACAGAAGGGCATAAACTTGCACTAAAAGAGAAATTTGCTTCTGATTAGGTCCCTTCCACCCACTCTCTAAATCCTGGATCAGGAGATGACTATGAAACACCTAAATTCCTTCTGAACTTTATCCCACTTCAGATGAGATTTTAGTCATATTCCCCTGTTTCAATATTCTTACGTCTGTTCTTCTGCTTTGGTTTACAATTGTTTATTTATTTTGCCTGAGAATACACTGAAAAGTACCTTGAAATGGATATTGGGAATCTGTAACCCCAAATTCTGCCACTTACTCTCTCTGTGCTCTTGGTCATGTCATCAGTGAAATGGGAACAATGACAATAATAGAAAGAAATGGTAACATTCTCATGGTTAAGAAAACATTTTTATCTTTAAGTCCTTAATATTGTATGAAACCACCATGTGTCCACTAAACAAATACATTTCACTAAGAAATCCTTAAAAAATCACTCTGGTATGTGCAACCACTGGCAATTGGTTTGATTGCTCATGGTTCCTATTCTACAAAAGCAATGACTTTTTACCACAAATGAAAACTTATGTTAGCAGCTCTCAGTAGGTAGCCCAAGAAAACCTGCACAAAATGCGTTCTTAAATGTGTTTGAGCTAAATGATAATGCATATTAATCCAAATTATAATCTCAGTTCTATGACGCATGAAAATTATTTTTGCTGCGGACATCCTACAATCAAACGGGGATGAAGATTTAAAATATTTTTCACTTTCAAGTCACAGATCTTGCAAAGAAACTGGTGAAATCCTGAGCTCTGGCATGGAAGGGTCCCTCTCATGTAGTGATGCAGCACAGCCTTATTCCTCACTGGACAGGTGGGGCAAGAAAAAGGTAACATTCCTAAGAGATGAAGACGGAGTAACTGCAGAAAAGCGGATTCAATATCAAGTAGCATTGTTAGATCCTCTTCCAGTTTAATAAAATAATGAAGTGACTCTAATAAGATGAGTCTTTCCCTTTTCAGGACTGTATCACGTAACAGGAAAGGAAATCGGAAACATTTGTCTGCCTAACACGAGTGCAAAACGTATCTAATGCCTTCCATTCCTCTGACATGTATTTGATGCCGAAGACGAGAAAATACATTTAATTTGTATGTGTGTGTGTGGGTATGAATCAAAAGCCTGGTGAAACAAGAGTCAGGGAAAAGCAGGAAGGGAGTCATAACACAGAAGTTTGTCTCACGGTTACACACCTGCTGTCAAAAGATATGCACGTACTTCTCACTCAAGGTTACAACTCTGATTAATCTTACCACAGCAGTCAGCAGTGAAATACTACATATTTCACAGATTTGAAGCAATGCCTCTGAAAAAGCTTTAACAGCAGCTGGAAAATTCCCAGAAATTCAATACATGAAGTTTGAAATATTTTTTAATTAAGTGTTGGCTGATACTACACAAAAAATGAGTTCCAAATTGGTAAAGCAAAATAACATGTTTTTTCTCCTGGTGACTACCGTGGTTCGAGAATAAAATCACTAAAAGACCAAGAGGTTTTCAGTGTTGGGGTGGAAGGGGAGGAACCATCATCAAAAACAACCTCAGCTCCAAGAATGATGAGAAAAAAATGACTGTGAAAGGTAGGTACAACCTAGATAGTGGCCAGAAAATGAAGTTGACTCCCAGTTTTAGAGGACACGTGTGACATGCTACAAATGGCATAATTTGTGTTATTTTTGGCATATAAATAAACATCTTTATATGTATTTCCATATCAGCATATTTGCATATATTGATGCAAATGTGAGGGGCAGAGGCAAGGAAATTAGGGTCAGCTCCCTAAGAGCTGGAAACAGCATCAGAAAAACAGCCAAAAAGCACCTTTGTGGCACTATACTGGCAGTATTTCTTTAGAAAACCATCATCTAACTTTCCACCACTCTTTTTGCAGAGTTTTGTCAGAAGAGACACAGGAAATCTGAGTTCACTGAGAATTTCAAATGCAAGGTAAGGTGAACTTAATATTTTCTCTCAGAAAAACTTCAAATGAAGAAAAAAAACCCCAAACCTAGCTGGATATAAGCACAGTTGAATTTAAAAAAAAAAAAAAAAAAAAAAAAAAAATATGGGNNAAAAAAAAAAAAAAAAAAAAAAATCTGTGCAGAAAGAAATATGTATTTTATCGGCAAAGCCACAACTTGAAAACGTTGATGAAACTGCAGTAATTACAGACCAAAAGCTAAGTCTTTAAACTCTGTTGACTTTCACCTCATTTTAATGCACCTATTTTAATGGGATCCTTGCAAAATATTAAATATTTCACAAAACCTGTACCATACAACATTATTAAGGGAGCCATATTAGCCTCTAGTGGTCTTTTTATTACTCTTACCACGTCATTCCTATTATTTTCAGGATCCCTTTTACTTTACAGACCTCTGGGACTCGCTGAAATAATAAAACATCTGAACGACCCCACTCAGTCAATACCTAGAGAACTCCTTGGACTCTGCACACAAATTACTGTACAGATC
>VYZQ01001488.1:2117-14948 GCA_013400655.1 Mystacornis crossleyi
CTTTTTCTTGATAAGCATTTATTTTCTAATGTTCATTTTTAACTTGATCTACATTAAGTATCACAATGGTAAATAAAGTCACCTACAGACTACTTAAGAGGTCAGGACCATGATGCCTATTTCATTGTTTTATCTACCTTCATTTTTTTCAGAAGATCTTTTGGCTATTGCAGACTAGAAAGGTTGTATCTTCCCTCTCCAAAATCTATGCAACGTTGTTTTCTTCATCAGAAACTTGTCTTTAAAGTATTTTAAATTTTATTTTCCCCCATTTCTTTGATGTTTTGGATGTTGCATTTATCTAGACCTAAATTTACTTTATCCTACAGAGATAGTTCAAGGCACAATGGGTGCCCAAAATGAAGCTGAAGGGTTTTACTCCATTGCAAAGATCACCATTTGCAGTTACCCTTATGCAGAAACATGTACTGTTATTCGGCTCCCTTCTTATCATTCCTAAAAGCTTTTCACACTTCAGTTTCCACAAATGCAATTGTTTTTGGTGCAATCAGGTTCAGAAAACCACTGTTGCATAGTGATTTTCTTCTGCACTGGACAAGGTGATACCTACCTTTTAAAAACATGCTGGATTAAAAAATCTGTTACAAGTTAAGTGTAAATGTTATATTTGGATTTTTTAAGGCTTTATTTTAAAATTTCAGGGATTCTTCAGTTCAGCACATATGCTCAACGTATTTTTTATGTTTATTAAATTATATATTACAAATGCAGCAGTGATTTAAACTGTTGCCTGTAACAAGATTTAATCTATCTGAATTATAAATTGTGGACTGCCTTAGAAACCTACATTTGCATTCTAAATTTACAATAATAAAACATGGAATTCTGAACACCAAAAACCTGAATAACAAAATCTTTAGCATTAATTTAATTTACATATGAAAACTAAATATCACAGAATATTTTCAGATGTTTAAAAATGTTGCCATTCAACTTCGATGAATTTTAAGACATTTATAAGCATAAAATGAAACAGGTGCAAAAAAAAGAAATTTAAAATTAGTATCTATTCAAAAAGGATATTTTAGTGTACAAGTTCAAATTAAATTAAATTAAATTTCTAATTTTAAAAAAGGTTGCATCACAATTAGACATGTTAGTATTTTCTCATGATATTAAATGTAAACTTGAATTTACTGTTGTTTCTTCTGTAACATAATCCTTGGAAGCACTGGCATGTGCTCTCAGGAGATCTATAGACTANGGCTTGAAGTTGAGTCAGGGCAGGTTCAGCTTGGATATCAGGAAAAAGTTTCTTCACCCAGAGCGTGGCTGGGCACTGGAACAGGATCTCCACGGAAGTGGTCACAGCACCAAGACTGACAAGAGTTCAAGAAGCTTTTGGACAATGCTCTCAGGCACATGGTGTGACTCTTGGGGTGTCCTTCTCAGGACCAGGGATTGGACTCAATGATCCTTGTGGGTCCCTTCCCACTCAGGATATTCTATGATTCAATACAAAAATACTACTCTTTAACTCAATTCACTTGTTTAGATGCTTTATTTTATTTTTCATATTATTTTTTATGTATTATACAGTATAGCTGGACACCTGAAATCTAGAGCTCATGTTTATGGTAATCTTGTTTATGGCAATATTTTTGATTGGCTATAAATCACAGATAACCATCACCTATTTAATACAATAATATTTTCTTAAATAGATCTAAATTCTACATTCAAAATCTATTGGGAAAAAAATTCTGGCTTATTCTGAATTTATAAAAAAGGAATATTTCAAATTTTCAAATAATGATGTGACATAGAGAGTTGTAACTAACTCCTGTGCTGTAAGTACAGATAAATCCAACTATCAATTGTACCATTCTTCTGTAATTATTCTACTCTTAATTTATTTTGTGCCCACAAATCTCCTCCAGATGGTCTAAGAGGACCAGATTCGTGGTCCAATTTACAAGGCCAGTACGAGGTGTGTGGAGTGATGATGTTTTATGTGGTAGTGCCACTACCATGCTACCCTTATTCTTGATCAGTGATATAAAAATAATACACACTTTGAAAAAGGCATTTTTGAAGCGTTATTAACCGTAGAGTTTTCCATAATATTTTCTTTCATCTTGGCTTTGGAGACTCTGGCTAGGATAATGCTGTCTTCCAAAACAGCGATGAAAACACCTGGCAGATTATTTGTAATTCTAATCAGTTTTTAAACTATTGGCCTTCATTACACAGCCCACAGAGTGCTTGTGGCCCACAACATGTATAATTGTAACCCACCATAAATTAGTAGCTTGGCCTCTATAATTTAGTGTTGCAGAAGCTATTGTTTATCCAAAAGAACACTGTTCTTGTGAAAAGATGAGTTACTTCTAATATGTATACTAATTACTGAAAATTATTGTATGACAATTGGACGTCCTTAGCCAGTCATAACAAAGAAATACTGTCAACTTGTCAGCTCATAAACCTACTCCTTGGAGCTAAAGCACTGGCAGAAAGGAAGCTTATGTTCTGAATAGAGGTTGAGTTTCTCTAAAGCTGTATTTTACTATTCTGTTTCGGTTCCCTTTTCTTATCTGATGCATTGTGCAGGAAAATTAGAACTTCTGCTAATTTTAAATTATTGGTATAATTGTGTTGAGTAAATGTTTGTAGATAATATTTACTGTAATTTATTTCTCTTACAAGCACTATCAGGAAGAACTGAAAAGATTGTCAGCTGTCTCTAATGGCAGATTTTAGAGATTTCTCAGGTTTCGTGGATCTCCCTAGCAGCAGAAGATATTTTCAGCTGCAATGGGAATAATTATTAAATACTTCATCTTTAAGTATGTGTGCATGCTATCACAGATGTGATGAATTACTTCAGAGCACAAATCTGATGTACTTTTTGTGATTGATATCAGTCAGGTAGGAGTTTTTGTACTGCATGTCTTACAGATTTGCATATGCAATTAGGACAAAAATATCAATTTTTAAGTTGAAATTAAAATGCTTCCAGTGTACTGTACAAGGAATAGCAAAGCTGATTTTTGTCTTCAGCAAAGTGCCTGGAAGTCTTAAGAGGGAATGAGAATCATGTTTAATTTTTGAAAGCTGAATTATAACTTCATTGCTTAGTTTTAAATTGTGCCATTTCTTTATTATGCTAATGCAGTGATGGCCAATATAAGAGAGGGAGCAAGTCAATTGTAGGGAAGGATACTGCATTCCCAGATGGTTATGTCCGTAAGTATATTAACTTGGGAATAATATACAGAATGCCTCCTGTATCACTGCATGTTCAGCAGCCATGGGCTATGAGACCTCTGACTTTCGGCCACCATGGATGCATTTCTGTCATGGGTTCCGAGGCTGACAGTGAGGCTGCGGCCGTCAGGTCCCTCTGTGTCATCTCCATCCCCACTGTTAACGAGCATGGGAAGCAAGTGTGAGAAACGTGTCATATTGCCAGAGTAGAGCTAAAACATCTTCATAGTTAAGGAGGAGGTGAGACTCCCCAGGTTTAAATTCATATACTCATCCAGGTTTGAACTGACCCCAGAAAGTCTACAGTCCAATCTCCTTCTCAAAACAGGTCATCACTGAATTTAAGCCAAGTTCCTTCTCCGTGGACTTCAGGGGTGCTTTTTTCTACATCATTATGAATGTCAATTTATATGTCTCAGAAACTCCAGCCTTCCTTTTTCCTATGCCACGGGGAAGTGTGCCTTGGGTAACATTGAATATAAAACCCCAAGGACCTCAACTGGATTGGTTAGGCTTTGTTACTTAAGTTGTCATATAGCTGGATTGATTTGGGAGTGCTGAAAACTTTACTTAATTTAGAGTAGCATTGATATTTCAAAGGTTGACTTCAGCATTAGAGAGGTACTTGCGTGTTATACTGTGTTCAAGTCTAAATAAATAAAATTAAAATAATGGGTTCTTAATTTCTTGTTGTTTGATTGTTTATGTTTTGCTATTCCTTGGTAAAGTTAAAGGGTATTACTAGTATGAGTCTGCAAGTGTTTTCACAATTTAAAATTTAAGTTTTTTTCCAGACTTAATAAACAGTAATGTTAACTTTCTGAGGTTTTGGGTATATTGTTCGGTATTTAAAATAATTAGTATTTTGCATTAGCCTTATAGACGACAGATATGTGAAGTAAGACAAACTTGGGAAAGCAAAATAAAATCACAAATAACATTTAGTGGGAAAACCATGAAGGGGAATTGTCTTTAATTAGTTCACAGTTGGAGATTTGTTCATACTGCTTATTTTAGTTAAGTCTTTCATCGAGAAGAAAAGAACTATTTAACTTTTAGAATCCTTGGAGGGAAAGGGTCTTGAAACACTTACCATATATGTATCTCAGACATCTCTTTCAAAATATTACATTCTTTATGTAGCCACTACCTAAAAATACATAAATTTTTATTTAGTATATCAGTGTTGCCATTGAATAGGATTTTAATTATTTTCAAAATAGTGCTACAGGAGAGAATTCTAATGTCCATATTTCCCTGCTGTTACTTGGAGAAGCAAAGGGCTTTACAGCATTTGTGCCAAAGCCTTGCCTTTGCAGTATTTTGGAAGAAATGCATCTAATTCAGCAGATTCTGCCATATCCATCCTTAATATCAGCTCTTAATGCTGCCTTTCCTATCTAACAAATAAATATTCCTGTATCTAAGCAGACACAGAGACACAGATACTTAGTCATTTAGCAACTTGTAAGTGTAGTATGTGCTGTCGGGATAAATTTTTATATGCTGGTATGTCTAATTTAGTTACTCACAGGTGTAAGTCTCTTTAGTTGTTCACAGATAATTTTCAGGCTTTCAGTGATGATCATAAGATCATCATAAGATACGGATTCCACAAGAGTAGAAAATATTTCTAGTGAAAATAAACATTTATCTTGTACACATGGCTCTAGATATGGACCTCAAACTATCTTGGAAAGACTTTTACTAATCTTTAGTTTTCCCTTTGTTGCAGCCAATTTTGATACTATTTTTGATACAAATGAATATAGAAACATTTTACATAGGAAGGCAAGGTTCAATACTAATATTCTATCTTGACAGCAGCGATAAAAACTGGGAGGCTATGCCTCATTGTTTAGTGACAAAATTAATGACTATTATTATCCATCTTTCTCTTCACCTTTATTTGCATCTACATCTTGAGTACTGTGAACTGAAAATTAAACTTACAAATTAGATATTACACAGAAAGTTGTAACTTTCTAACAAGGCCTGGATTGTAATTTTAATGCACTAGACATTTAGTTTGAATTATTTTCGAATTATCTAAAAGATATGTGAGGCGGATGGGTAAAGAAAAACAGCACCCATAGCTCTCATGATGTCACAGATTCAACTATCTCAGTTTCAACAGTTATTGACACCACTAGTTCTGTAGATAACCAGAAGTCCATAGTGTCTCTGTCCATATAGTTACTTACCAGGAATGACGAACATTTTCACTTCTAGTAACCTGAAAAAATTTCTTTTTTTTTTTTTTTTTTTTCTTTTAAAAATGCTGGGTTTTACGCTCTGTNTTTTCCTAATCTGTACACTGCTGTAAAATTGATCCATTCAGGAATCATAGAATATTCTGGGTTGGAAGGGATCCACAAGGACCATCGAGTCCTGATCTTAGCCCTGCACATGACACCCCCAAGAATCATACCATGTGCCTCAGAGCATTGTTTGAACATTTCTTGAACTCTTGTCAGGATTGGTGCTGTGACCACTTCCCTGGGGAGTGTCTTCCCCTGCTCTTCCCCTCACGAGTACGTTGTAAACTGCAATGAGATCTCCCCTCAATCTTCTCTTCTCGAGGCTGAACAAACCAAGTGACCTCAGCTGTTCCTCAGATGACTTCTCCTCAAGGCCCTTCACATCATCGTTGCCCTCCTTGGCACACTCTGTAATAGCTTCATGTCTTTTCTTATATTGTGGCACCCAAAACTACCCCTGGGACTTGAGATGAGGCTGGCCCAGTGCAGAGCAGAGCGGGACAATCCCCTCCCTTGCCCGGCTGGCCATGCTGTGCCTGATGTCCCCCAGGACAGGGTTGGGCCTCCTGGCTGCCAGGGCACTGCTGACTCATGTCCAAATTTGCCATCAACCAGGACCCCCAGGTCCCTCTCCACAGGGCTGCTCTCCAGCATCTCATTCCCCAGTCTGTACACACAACCAGGATTGCCCTGCCCGAGGTGCAGAAAGTGACACTTTCCCTTGTTGAACTTCATACTGTTGGTGATTACCCAGCCCTCTGATTTATCGAGGTCTCTCTGCAGGGCCTCTCTGCCTTTGAGGGAGTCAACAGCTCCTCCCAATTTTGTATCCTCTGCAAACTTGCTTAATATCTCTTCAAGTACTTCATCCACTCAGAATCTCTCTTTCAGGCTTAAATGTCTATCTGAAGATGACTACATGTCCTGGTACAACTTCAGTTAAGAAAAATCTGTGTTTAGTTAAAAATCCTTTTGCTTTGATTCGTAACAGTTCTTATGAATGCTTTGATAGTTCTTATGAATGCTATGTCTTCTAACTTGTACTAAATCAATCAATATAAAATTATCTGTTTTCTGTTAGTTTATGGTGAATTTGAACCTCTATATAATTTTTTGCTAGAAATGTCTTATCACATTTTATACCATTCTTTCACTGATCTGGTTTTGTCTTTTTTTTTTTGCTTATGAATTTTAAGACTTGGAAGCTCTGTGATAAAATGAGAGATCTAGTGACAACTGAAGAAGAAAACGTGTAAAAAAATTCAGGAAAAATAAGAAAATGTATGTCATTTTGTATTCTTACAATTGCAGCTATGTTATTCTTACAATATTGCAGCTATTCTAAGGACTACAAAACACTAAGCAGTAGAGTGAGTACCTGAAATTAGATGGAGTCTAGGCATGTGGAAGGAAAATTTTAGTCACTGGCATGGTGAGAGAAGGGTAGTCAATCTGTTCTTATCGAAAGTCTCAAGAGAGTTTCCAAGCAAATAATTATACTGTTCTCCTTAGCCATCTTTTGATGGAGTCTATTTTTCTCATGGATTATGGGAGCATTTTAAAGATACTAAACTTCTGTGCTGTAATGTTAACCATTATGAATATTCTCACAAATGCTAAGTGTTCTTTTGCCCTCTCTTTAAAAACTGAATAAATCATAGCTATTCCCACATGTGGGAAAATCCTGAAGAAGTTCAAGTGCTTTAAGCAACATCCATATCTGTACATACTGCAGTCTTTGACCACTATCTTGTCCTACCATGAACGCTCTCCCTTCTCTCTCATTCTTATTCTGAGAAAAAGAACGCTCTCTTCCTTTTCTCAGAATAAGTATGAAGTCTCTCTTCCACAAGATTTAAACAGCATGAAGAATAGTATTTTGAATTAAAGCACAGAATCAAATGTTGGCACAAATATCTTCTTTCTTCGCTATTTGTGGGGGTTTCGTCTGTGGCAAGTAATTTGGGTGTACATATTGGTATAAAATTACCACAGTGTTAAGAAAGCTCCATATAAATTGAGCACTTCCAATGCCATATCCATTTTGTGCCATTTTAGGTATCTTGAGATTATAGTGAAATATAAGAGAAATTAATTATTTGTTAATAAGGATCTTTTATGTTTTTCTGAAGTTATTTGATTTTTGAAGACTTTTAATAAAGGAGGTTTTGATTTATGAATAATGGAGTAAGAAACATAGTGAATATTGCAGGTCTGTTTGAAAGCTCTTTCCCTATGCACTTGTAGTAGTTGCTAAACACAGTCAAAATTAGGCTGCCTAATAGAAAAACAAAAACAAAAACAAAAAAAACCCAGAAATCCAAATCCCTCTATAGCTAATCTTTACTAGTGCAAAAGAACTATGCATAAACTAAAGATGCAGGGGAAGGAAATAAAATGAAACACATATACAACACTATCTCTAAATGTGATAGAGGGAAGATGGAACATTGGGTACCCAATCTACCTTTTTGGGTTCATTTGTATTCACTGACTGCATAATCAAAAAGGTGTAAATAAAAAACCTTGATCAAATCCATAGGTTGATTTGCTAGAATCTTACTCTGACAAGTACTTGTTTCAGCTTGTCCACAAGGCTCAAAAACTAATTATATTTCGCGGCAATGTTCTGAGGTGGAAGTTGAGAAATACTTCTCAGGAGCTTCCCAGTCTTTGCTCACTCTGCAGGCTCTCCGCTCTTGTGGGATTTTCAGGCTGTGCTCTGTCAGTTTCTTCCTGAACGTGTGCGGTGGCTTTCAGGTAGAGGACATGTCCACAGCTTCTCCTCAGTAGACTCCATGGGAAGGGAAGGGAAGGGAAGGGAAGGGAAGGGAAGGACTGCTGCTCTTCATGGCAGGAGACAGAGTGAGAAACAAGAGGCGGCTTTGATGCTGTGCAAGCACTGTTCAGCACCTGCTAAAACATAACTGTTACTAGCACTGCTTTGGTCACAAATCTAAAAGGCAGCACCAACCAGCTGCAATGAAAAACTTTACTCCATCCCAGCCAGAACAAGTACAAGTTCCTCCTCAGTAGCGAACATAGCTATGTATCATGAAAATAATGTATTTGAAAGATATTTGATGTGAAATATGTCTTCTACTGAGATTAAGAAAAAATTCTGTATCATCTTTTTATTAAGTAGTAGGAAATGTTTGTAAACTTAAGAGTGGTAGAAAACTCTAAAGTAAGAGAATAGTCTGCTTCTGTTGGCAAGATTCCCAGAATTGCTAGTGGTTTCTACACAGTTGCTATGTACAACCATAGTCCATAGCATACTTTGGTGTCTGCAAGGCCTCGGAACGTGCAATAACACTTGGCAGATACTACCATGTGGTAACACTTGGAAAACGCTAACTTTTACAGGATGACCACTGCACTGGAAGCAGGGTCATAAGAGCACATTCACAAAATGCAGCCACAAGAGTTTTTAGGGAAGCAAATTCTAATGTCTCTGTACACAAAAGCAAGATCAGATGGAGAAAAGTTGTTTTCATGGAGGAGCTGTCTTGCAAATACGTTGCAAAAAGGGAACAGAATGTAGGAGGGATCTTTTCAAAGTCATATTTTAAATGGAAAAGCAGCTCCATGAGGAAGAACACATGTGTCCAAGAAAAAAGATCAGGGTGATTTTACCTGCCAGGAGGCTTCAGGGAAATAGGGCCTGTTATTGCAAGTGGAATCTACTATAAACATTCAGGAAGATTATTTTGCTTTCTAGCTTCACAGACCAAAACAAACTAACAAAAAAACCCCAGCAGCCCATATCTGAAATTAAATCTCTGCTGGGACATAGAGGGTATTTCAATATACTTTGATTAGCATTTCTAAATGGACTTGATCTTGGAGGTCTTTTCCAACCTTAAAAATTCTATCATTCTGTGATTTCAAATATTCAAAATTTGTCTAAGTGTGGAAAACTCTTTCTTAATTTGTCTCCTCATTCCTTCTCCCTCATTATATAAAATACTTCTGTATCCCTATGGAAAATCTAAACACAATCTTTAGTTGAAGACCACTACTTTGTAAGTAGATATTCTTATCCCCTAGATACGTGACTCATTTTAAGCAATTTGCTTTTGAGGTACAAAGCACTGGAAATTCATATTCTTGATGAACTTAAGTAGAAATTATGAACATCCACATCTTTGATTGCCTTTTTGGTGGCTGTCAGCCCTCAATTTTATTATAAATGATGGCTCTTCGCTGTCTGATCCTGTGATCTTTTAAAAGTCGTGATCTGAGATATCCAGGTGAAAATATCTGCAATTCCAGTGCAGTTGAAAATTATTAATAATGTTTTAAATAATATTAAATACAGGAATTAACCAAAAAAATTGCAATTAAATTACTTTAAAACATTGTTAGGTTTGTGGAGGTTTGGAGTTTTTTCATTTGAAAAGGACAGAAGAACATCCTATTTTATGGATTCCTTTATAAAGAAATTAATAATGTTTTGGAGGACAATATGACCGGATAATATAATGTTTAACCTTGCTGCCTTTAATTTTTAGAATAAAATCCCAAATTCTTAATTGTCCTTTTCTGCAGTATTGCTGTTAAAAAAAAAAAAAAATCTTGGGCATTGAAATAGATTTTATTTATATACTTAGCTTGTGTGAAGTTTAAAAAAAAATTCTCCTATTAATGACATTTTCAAATATGCTACACCTATAAAGGTAAATTCAGCCTACTTTCTGTTTTCTCTTACAAAAGAATACCCTTTCAAAAGAAAATCAGAAAAACTAGTAGACACCTTTGCAAATATTAAGCTTTTGTAGTTTACTGATGAACTACATACGATATCAAACCTGTCATTTTATTAGGAAGGGGAAAAAATAACTATACAGATATGTTCAAAATCACTAGAATTAAGAACATTTGAGTGAGGTTGTATAGCTTAAACACTAAGACTAGTTTTTGATTTCTTTTTAAAATTGAGAATCCAAATTCTAATATATTATTAATGTTCATCAAGCCAGTTAATTGTGCCATTGGATTTTTACAATATTGGGTATCCCTATGAAAGAATTTATGAAACTGGAGAAAATAAAAAAAATTTCATTATATGTTATTATATAGAAATTTTTGTAATGGGACCTTATCCAAATTGTAGTCTTAACAGATGGGATCTTGTTGGGGTTCCACATATTTAGTTATTTAGGACTTTAGTAAACAGTGATTTTATCCAGTCTGTGATTGGAACAGATGTGATCTTATCAGGGTTCCACTTTTTTTCAGGAGCATAAAATTGCCATGATTTGCTGTACAGTGCTATAGTTTACTTTTTGTGCTTTTAGAACCAGAGTCCTTTTTAGCCAGAATTTGCCCTTGGGTCCCAAAAACATCATAATAGGGAGTTAATGTTTTATTCTCTATTAATCCCATTAAATCCTTTTAATATTAGAGCATGTGTTGCTTTATAGCATTAACTAGTGTCTTGCACTCAACAGTATTTTCACAGTTTATGACACTGCTTAGGGCATTAACAAACAGCTGTTTGAATTAAATGAGCAGTTAAGGACCCTGTTCATTAACTCAAAAGTTTCATGTATTTTTAATTCCTTAAATCTAATGGTATTATCACCCTCCAAGAAATCTATCTTTGATTATAATTTGCTGTGACCGGTATCAGTTTGGGTGAGATGAGAGAGTTATTTTTTGTCTATAAACTTTATCAGTGGTGAACGTCTCCAGTGAATCTGAACTGTCTTCTAACACTTTTAATCTTTCAGGATATAAAACTTTTAAAGTTGTTTACAGCAGTTGTGTTAAGATTTCTTCCAATTTTGTTTACTGATGACTTCATTTAGCTAATGTAAAGAGGCAGTTGGAACAGAATTATTTGCATTTGAAATGGTGCTATCAGAGGTTTCTGACTGACTAATTAAAAAAAAAGAAAAAGAGAAAAGTCAATTGTATTTGGACAGTGACAGAGCATCTAATGCACTCTTATGTATCAAGTGGACACAGGCACTTGGCACTTTATACAAGACAGGTTTATAAGTCTTTATTCTACTTACAGTATAAGTGGTTTAGCTTTTCATTTTAACATAGATTCTGTGTGGTCTTTTTAATGAGACAGCAAAGATGTATTTTGAACTGAGGCCAATTTGTCATTGCCTGATGTCAGTGTGAAAAAAATCCTTCATATTATGAATGTGTGTGTTTGTATGTTCATGTACACACAGATACTCAAGACAAATACTGCTTTAGTACATCTCTGTAGTGTATTTTAGAAATATGCACTTAAGCTCAAATTCTACATGTTCAATAGGATTACTCAATCCACTAATTTAAACACATGCCCACGCATCTGTGGGACTTGAAACCATTTGTCAACTGTTCATACCATTTTAGTTCTTTAAAATATTCCTGACTGTTTAGCTCCACAAACCTAAAAATTCCTAATCAAGCCTTACTGAAAAGAAAATAATTCAAACATGAAAGAGTTCACGTTAGTTTTCAACACATTTTTTTACTGTTAACTTAGCCTTCACCTCACAGAGCACCTGCAATACACATGCAGTTTTAAGCATGATAAGGCTTTCTGGAAGAGTACAGTAGTATTGTTTAGTTTAGTATTTTTTTAGCTCCAAAGATATTTAACCACTTTCCTTCACACTAGGGCAAAAGATTGAGGTACCAGTGAGACCCTGGAACAGTTACCCTGAGCAGCTGTGGATCCCCCATCCCTGAAAGGTTCAAGGCCAGGTTGGATGGGGTTTCAAGCAACCTGGTCTAGTGAAAGGTGTCCCTGCCCATGGCAGTGCAGTTGGAACTAGACCTTCAAAAGCCCCTTTCAACCACTTTGGATCTTTCATAGCCTATTTTATGGTGCAGATAATATAGACTATCTGCAATAACTGAAGATGTGCTACTTCTTGAGAATACCAAAACAACCAGGAATGTGTACCACTCAGTGATGAATCAACTCTTCCAGTTTCTGTATTTAGTTTTCTACATTCAATCCAACTATTCACATTCATGTGAAACTCTAAAAAAAAACCCTTTTACTTAGGATAATGTCTCTATAATTACCCTTAGTATAAGTATTCTTAATAATAAGTATCTTGAGGCTATTTCTACCTTAAGCTCTACAAAGATTATTCTCCTTGTGCCATTATTCTTTCTGTGACATGTTCTTCCCCAGTCCTTGGTAAGCGTACCTCTCCTCAGGAGAATTCTCAGGACATTTGAATGCAGCGTCAAGGTGTTCTTTCTAACAGCTAAATCACTCAATGTAGTTATCGTTGAAGATTTGTAGTGGGTTTTTTCGCATTTTTTACCCTCTATGAGATAAGAATTAGGAGGAATGCAAAGCAGGCTCCAAACTTTA
>VYZQ01001493.1:4241-23517 GCA_013400655.1 Mystacornis crossleyi
GTAAAGAAATCCTGTTCAGTTTTCCTTTATCCTGATAATTTTCATAAATATGATCCACAAATAGTCTCGATAGCTATGCAAGTGTATTATCAATTCACATGACCCAACATGCCATTATGTGTGTCCAAAATGCAATACAACCGGTCAACCCACACTAATATTTGAAGACATAGGTTTTTATAGGTCATTATGTAGCTATGTCAAGTCTCACACAGTTGATACAAAACTTGCATGTCACTGCTGGGGAGCCTCCCAGCATGGTTCCATTGCCGCCCTCTCCACGTGCTGTAAAAGCTTTTCTACATGCAGGAAAGTCTTTGACATTCATTGTGCTGCAGAGGGATTCTGTATGACACTTAAGAGGTCTTTCCTTGTTGCCATGTCAGTTTGTGTGGCCTTCATGAGGCGGTTGCAAGATAAAATTTTCATGAAAATCCATGACACTTGGGACCAGAAGCCACACACGTGTTTTAAGAAAACAGTCTGCAGCTACTCCAGAGCATGCTTCTTTCAAGTTTATGTTTCAAAGGAACAACAAAACCCCAGATTATTTTAGTAGTCACATCCATAGCTATATCAGGGTCTTGACCTGAGCTGAACTTTGTCCCTGATGCTTTGAACTGAAGCCTCTGACTTTCACCCACTTTGCAAGTATTTCTTACTGGCTGCCTGTTATCAACTGTATTCTGCTGCTTTAGTATTTCAGCCTCAGGCAAAATGTTCCTTCTAAATATTTTAACCAGGTTTAAATTGTTATTTCTAACTGTTTCCACACACCACATAGAGAACAAAGGTATATCTATCATCTTATTTTCTAAATATAGGCAAAGAACTCCACAATTATCTTTAGGTATTAACTAAGCAGCTAACTAAAGCATATAAAGATATGAATGTGCTTAGAATAAAAATACTAATTTTTTTCTTGCTGATCTTGAAAAATATGTTGTAGGTTAATCCAAAATATTTTTGAATTTTTATTGTGTGATATAACCTCTGTGGGGATATACCCTATCCCCAGATGGTAATAGATATAGGATAAAATATGTGAAAAGAAAATGGTTTTTTTGATTCATTGATATTAAAAGCATGCCGTGGCATGAGAACAATTTTCATTTCTAGATCCTTGTTTACCCAATAAGAGTGTACAAAGAATTGCATTCTTGTAATAATAATTAGGGTTTTTTTCTTGATTTTGATAATGCTTAGAGTGTCTGGAAGACCAGGGTCTACAGCTTTATGTAAATACAAGCTAAAAATGTTTGGTCAAAATCTTTCAAAATTTACCTAGCAATAATGCAAATCTGTCATTAAATGCAGATTTTATATGAGATTTAGTCATCAAAGACGATCACAGAGCACACTGCCTGTATTTGGTTTAAGAAAAAGGTTAAAAAAGAATAATACCAAAAATTTTTAATATGTTAATGCATGTATATAAATCTTCTGAGGATAGATGGATAATTGAAAGATAGAAAGGTGGGGTGAAAAGCAAATAATTCTGTGTTGGAAATGTATGTATATGTTCTCATTACTAGTTCACACAGTTCAGTAGTATTGGCACTCAAAATTTCAAGATGCATTGAAGAAAGGCCAAAGTTGGTTGAAATACATAGGTGACATTTCTCTCTGATGTTCTGTATTCTGTGTTAGTGAAGTTATAAAGGCAAAGGTATTAGTTAAATTATTTTGTGCCTGAACATAATATCTCCAAGGTGTAATTTTTTTTTTGCAGATAATAAAGTTGCTATGGCATACAGAAATACTAAAAGAAACATCTATAGTCAACCAAACAAAAGTACAGTGGAGCTTAATAAAAATCATACAGACACAGAAAAACAAAGAAAGCTCCAAAATAGGTGGTTTTTCATACGTTACTGTAAGAGTGACATTCGGCTAGAAATCTTGTAAAAGACTTCATGAAATCTTTTAGTTTATTTTTCTTTTAAAAAAGAAGTGGAACATAGCTATAGTAATTGCATGTAAAACTGGTTTAGTCTCAGGAAAAAAATTCCAACAAGACACACTAATGATATTTACCTCGTATGCTATAGGTATGTACCATGGTACATAAAGATTTGTTCTTTTCTCATTGGCTTTGTATGAATCATTGTGGAATAGGACATTTGTTTTTATGAACTTTACTAATATTGTTTGCTTTAAAGTAAAATAGTACAAACCAATGTCTGCAGAAGAAAGTCATAGAGTTGTATGCTTGGAGCATCAGTGTTTAGAGACTAAAAGGAAGAGGGCAAGAAACAGTAACATTGTTTTTTTGAACGTTTGGGAAACTCACTGGCAAAAGTGATCAGACACTGTAGGACAGCTAGAAATGACATCTTCTTAAGCTGAGGTGATCGAGAGGATTATACTATTTCTCGAGACACCATAATATCTGGAGAGAGTGCACTCTGCTCCCCAAAGCAAACAGGATGGTTGTCCCTTTAAAATAACGTGGCAGTTACAGACTCTTTTCATTAAATCCATTGTTGTTGACACTAAAAGTACTTCCAAAGCAGATAACGACTGCTAGAAAATGAAGTCAGCCTGGAAAGAAAGGTGGAAGCTGTCACCTCCAGTACTGAGCAGTGCAGCAGTTACAGTGTAAGGGGGAAACTCTGAGGTCAGAGTAAAATGCCAATCCTTTCACTGTGTCACTGGTAAGACCTGGAGTATATGACTTTGAAACGGCTTCAGCAGTTATACTAATGTAAGCAAAACATATGGCCCTGAAAAACACATTAGTTTACAGCCATAAACATTACAAGAGGTCTGTGATTTAGAAGTATACAATTGATTTTAACTTCCATCCCCTCCACACCAATTATTTTTCTTTGTGTTTAACCAGGGATCCTCATTCATAAAACAAGAGATCATTCACTCATCTAAGCTGCACAGACAAGTCAAAAAACCCAGGAAATATTCAGACCATAGAAGACCATACATACCTTTCTTGTACAGATCAATCTCTCCTGCATCTCTTTCTGTCATCAAAAAGACCTTTTGTCAGGGCTGCACTTTTGGTTTAAAGCAGGAAAGCTGATGAAAAAATCAGACACTTGAAAGAATAAAAAGAATAAAGAACAGCAGAAAGTATTGAAAATCATTTTGAATGCTCACTTCGTAAACAAAGCTACAAATGTTCCTCTCTGGTCGATGACTTCAGGGGTTTCTAGCACAAAGAACAACAAATTCAGATGACTTGTTATGCCTGTAGAACAGTGACAGAATCCCAGTATAGGTTGGTAGAAGAGGGGAATTGACTGACCTTTAAAGCAGCAAGACACAGGGAAAAACAAATGTTCTGCATTTGCTGTCCTTGACATATTCCAAATCCCCGGTGTTCTGGTTAAGTGAACTCTTGCTAAGATGAGAATGCAAGTCCTGGCAATTCTTACTATTGCTAACATAGTTCATATCTCAGTAAGTGACAGAAAACCAGGCTGTTACGGTTAGTGAAAAAGTTGAGGGCACAATATACAGCTTTAAAGACACTTCCATTGACTTCACGCATATGTATATATATACATACATACACACTATGTTACTTGATAATGACTTATGCCCCTGTACAGTGCTCCTCATTTATGACTGTCAGAAAACATTATTTCANGTTAGGAGAAAAATTTTTTATTTATAAAAAAAAAAAAAAAAAAAAAAAAAAAAAAAAAAAAAAAAAAGCAAGCTCTCTGCAAACTTTCCTTGAAGAAGTGGTAGTAAAAGAGAGTGCTCGGACAAAAAAAGGAAAAAAAAAATGCTGTAACCACTCTTACTCAGAGACTTCTGCTATTTGAGGTAAAAAAAAAAGATCAAGAATTCCTCTGTGGTATTACAAGGAAATTTTCTTCTCATACTTGCTTCTTGAGAAACAAGGTCAGTCTTTTCATATCTCTTTCTAAATGAAAGAGATCTTTTGCTCATCCACCCAACACTAGAGAGCCCCTGAGACCACTGCATTATTGATGAAGAGGTTGCAGAACTGCAACACCACTTTGCCCTGTTCTTCAGAATGATTTCAAGGCAATCTATCCTTTGAGTCTAACTGTTCTTTCAGCTCAACCACTTCTTTCTGTAAATCTTCAGAAATTTCAAGATTGTTTTCTATGACATGGGAAAACATATTAAAAAGAAAAAAAAATGAAAATAAACCAACTAAAAAACCCCCAAACCACAAATAAACCAAAATTCTTGAATAGTGAGAGACGAATGTCTTCTCCAGATGGACATCTCAGAAATATGATCAAGTTTTCAATGAGAAAGTATAAATACCTACATAAATCTAGCTTTTGGAAAATATGCATGGCATTATTCTAAGCTACTGATAAAATGACATATCTTTAAGACTCTCTGAAAAATAAAAAAAACCCTGAAGCTTCTCATAGCTCAATTTTTTCTCTTTAGCATCAAGTTCTTTTAGGCATAATTGATTTTTTTGTGTGTGTGACCATGAACTAGTAACCACTGAAGTACCAGCCATGAGAAAAAGGACAAGGTTTACACAGAAGTTTTCTCAAATAATGATCTATGGGTCGTGAATTGGCTTTCAAAGCAATGACACTCATCCTCACCACTTTCCAAGACTGTTTTAAAGATTTCAAGGTTTCCATTTATTTTTAACATCAAATCAACATGCATTGTAAATTGTCTGGATAAAAGAGACAATCTTTTGAATCAATATGTCGATGTACAACCATGACAAAATCCTTGAATATATCTATAGCAAACATATGAATGGGAAAAAAATAAAATTAAGATATTTTTATGGAAGTAACTCCTTATTTCAGAAACAAGCCTCTGTCCAAGGAGATTTTGTACCTTTTTTTGCTGAAAAACAGCAGTTAGTATTTTATAGCAAGGCTAAATGTCTGTCTTCAGGTGGGTGTTTTAAGGGCTCCAAGCAGAAAAGACATACCACTTCTTGGGAAGCCACTCATTGGCATTTTTGGGTGGTTGCATATCTGAATAAAATATGTGATTAGAAATGACGATGTATTTTTTTTTCATCATTAGTACCTTCCTGCTATGACTGAAAGGATTTTTTTTTAATTTAGTCTTTATATTCCCATTTTATTTCCTTTAATTTTAATGTATTCCTGCTTCTGCTGAGCTCATAGAAGAATAACCTGCCAGTGAACTAACCAACTCACCTCTTTTCTTCACAAAAGAACTGAAAAATGAAGGAAATTGTAAAGAGTATTTATGATGTGTTAGCATAATGAAAAGAGTATATAAACAAACAACTTCCATACACTAGTACAGTGATGGCTCAAATCAGGCAGATGAGAGTTTGCATGTTAAAATAGACTATTAAAAAAAAAAGTGTATAATTTATTAACCTGAAATTATAAATTTACAAATACCTGTCTATACACAAAACACCTAATAGAGTTGCGTTTCTTTTCAAGACAGTGAGTGAAATGAGAGCTAGTGACGCTGCGGTGGCCCTTGCCCTGGCTCACCGCGTCCCACTGCAGGCGTCCTGGTGGCCTGTAGCAGCTGAGGGACAAAGCAGTGTCCTCACAGAGGTGGCAGAAGAGCCCCCGAGATCGATCCGTGTCCGCAGCAGTAAAGAAGGAAGGAGGGGTCGCTCGTGTGGGTTTCAGACCTTTTAATCTCAAAAGGGACCACGGAGGAGTGATGGGGATCTCAGGGTTACATAGAATTTTATACTGGGGGAGGGCTAGCTCAGGAACCAATGGGCAAGGAGTTAAAGGGGTGGATTCGTTGAGGAATGACAGGGTGACAACCAACTGGGTGAGAACAGAGGAGGGATTAAGAGACACAGTCCAATGACACACGGAGTACAGGGGAACTTTCCAGAAGGGGAGGTGTGCCACTGGGGGATTGACATGAGTTCTCTACCCAAGGGGCAGGGGAGAAGGAGGAGAGGGACAGGGGTTCTCCACTTAGCAGGCAGGGAAGGGGGAAGGGCCAACTTAAGTGGAGGAACAGAACTCAGGGGAATGGTAACCGGAGAAACTGGGGTACAGAATACAATTTACAATCAATAAAGAGCTTACACAGAACTCAAAGGGAGTAACTTGAACCAATCTGAAAAAAACCTTCTATGAATCATTCCCCAGCTTGCTCCCAAGCTGGGGTACTGCAACAAGCTAGGAAAGCAGGAAATTTTTTCTCAATGCATTTTTTAGCTTGCTCCACTCACCTTTCCTGTGTGGAGATGGTTTGAATTCTTATCTGGGTACTGTTGCCTGTGCTCTCTTGAGCATCTTCTCAGAAACAACTTACTAACAGTTATGACAAACACGCTGGGAAGATTGACAGAAAATGTACCAACTATCACTGAGAAAAAATGTTTTTCGTACATCTCTAAAACTCCCTATTCTCTATCTCCATCTACTGGAGAATTCTTTACAATTAACAGACTCTGAAGGTTTTTCTAATTCTTCCTTGATGCATCTGTTATTTTCAAGGAAAGCTAAACCCCAGTTCAGGAAAAAAAAAAAAAAAATTCAGGCTATCTCCCTTGAAAATAACATTTTAGGAATAATCATTAGCTCAATCATCTCTGTTTCAATATAACCATTCTTATAAACATCTAAAGTTGTAAAAAATACAGTGACCTAAATTAACTAGTAATAATTTTTTTTTTCGAAAAACCCAAACAAAAAGCAAAACAAACAATCGAATAAACCCCCACAACAACACCTCTTAGGCAATAGAGATTCCCTAGTTATCTTCAGCAGAACTGGTGAAGTTCCCTGCACTCCAAGACTTCTGTAAATGTGAGGGTCCATCTCTATTAGTGGCAAATTTAATTCAGTAAAGAGTACAGCAGAAACAAATAGTGCTGAGGACCTTGGCATCCACACTGCAAGCATTTTCCAGTGTTTTACCCTGACCTGGTCACACGCTGATTCTGTGTACTGAAAAGCCATCAGCAGATGAAATTACTTAGTTTTTTCTGGTAAAGTATAATTGGAAAGATGTCCATTGCATACATTTTGAGAACCCTACGTGGAGAGCACCTTAGCACAGAGAGGACAAATGAGCATTTACTCAAAACCAGAAAAACAACAAGAAAAACCACCCTTCTGATCTGAACCATAATGCATAATGCAGCCATGCTGAGAGGTACCACTACACAAAAAAAGCTAAGCTTCTCACAACCTATGCTTTGCCTTGTGCCATTTGAAATTCAGGTTTTGTTTCCAAAGAGGTCCAATCAAGTCAGCATGTTTGCAACTAGCTCCCTTAACAAAGCCCAGCAGCATCACTTTCAGAATAAAACACAGCATTTACTGCCACTTTGATTTAGTTCTATTATTGGAAAAGCTGAAACTATACCATCGTACATATTTTGGGCAGAGTAGGAGATCTGTATTACAGGTCTTCCTAAAGGTCAGAATAAAAGCCCACACCCTCAGTTTTCCGAGTAAGGCCTCCTAGATGACCAGGACACAAGTAATTTGGATGAAGAAGGGGTGATATGCTGATTACTCCAATTATTATTATCCCAAATATGATTATCTCTTATTGCAGAAAGGAAACCCAGGCTCAGAAAATTAGAAGAAAACAGGAAAAAAGAAAGGGAAAAGAGCGAAGTTGAGAGTGTCTATTAAAAATGAATAAGGGTTTTGCTTTTAAGACCCATGAAATATGTGAATTCTATAGTATGAGGCATATGAAAGCAAGCAGAACAAAATTGTCATTTTTTCTTTGAGAAAAAACAATTTCAGTAATTTAGCTGAGATTATTTCATTATATAACATAGAAAACACATCTTTAATTGCAAAACCATAATGAATAATCACTAAGTAATTATTGATACTGCTTATGGTTTACATTTTTGCTTGCAAAAAACATTTGGAAGAAATACAAGCCTATGAAATTTTACAGGAAATACAAGCATGCTATCCAGGTCACCACCCAGTTACCATGGGCTACTTAATTAACAGAACCTTATGGAACTGTCAACATGTAGAAAAATTATGTGCTAATTCAAGAGCTGATGGAAGAATATAGGAAAAATTGTCATGTAGAAATATCAAAATAATGTATGCATTACTTTCAAAGTCTTTTTTTTTTTTTTTTCTTAAAGTTACCTATTAACTGTAGGTTACTCCATTGCATATCCTAGAGGCCTTAACCTCCAAATTTCCAGACCAAGCACTTAATCTTAGCACTGGGAACTACTGACTGACCTAATTTCCAAAATCCAGTTTGTAAAGGAAGGTGAGACACCTGATGTGTTCTGAAGTTTCACTCAGATATTGATTTAAGATACTGTCAGAATGTACACTTGGGGCTTAGCAATCACTCAAGCTTGAGAAGTGAAGCTATAACTTATAACTACTTCCATTAGAAAATTTGGGCTTTGTCACTATTGTTATGGTTAGTCACATCATAGAAGCAGTTAAGGATGTGAAGTATGTCCTAGTATTTATCACCCATTTTTTCCTATTCTTTGTAGAAAAGCAAGTTTTCTCAAGACCCATTTGAGTACATGAACATCAGTCCTCCAAAGGGAGCATCAGAGATGTCAAATGCACCTGCAACAGGCAGTAAAAACCACAATTTACTCCAATCCTTTTGTCTGCAGCTGCTGTTTTCTTATATTAGCAAGTACTGCAATTCCTTCACAAATCACTGTGGTCATGTATTGACTCATACTCCTCTAAACCTACAGACACTGCCATCAAGTGTACAAAGGCAGAGTGAAGAAAACATCATCAAACCATAAAAGATGAGAGAGCAGAGGCCATCCTGTTCTCTACCTATCCTTCCAAAACCTGAGTTTTGATTTGAACCTGAAAGCTATTTAGGAGAAAACATTTTTTTTTTTTTTTTCCTCCTTGACAGGCTAGAATACATTTTGTGTGACTCATGACTTTTTGGGTGACAAGGCACTTTTGGAATGTTTCTGAAGAGCTGATTAATATAATTGGAGATTTCACTCTTGGTATAAATTCCTGAGGAAGTTTAAACTAGATTTATGTTGCTGCTTGAAGGTAGTGTGTAAGCTTACTTCCCCTTTCTTTCTTCTTTATTGTTTCACTTAAATGGAAATGCTGAGAAAACAAGACCATAATTCAGCAACTCACAAGTCATGGCATACAAATATACTGTGTTCTGTTTTCCAAACTATCCTGAGGACTTAGGAATTCAGTAGGGGGGATCCAATATCATCAACCTTATCAAGCACTTCCATGAGTCTGAAAATATTTGGTTCTTACATCAGATGTCATTGTGTTTATTCTATCAAATGAAAAAAATAACAAACCAAACAAAAACCCCAACCAACTAATCAACCAAACCAAACCAAACCAAACAAAAAATCACCCACACCAATCAACCAATCAAAAAAAAAAAACTATAGCAAAAACAATAGTAAAACTTTAATTCATCTGCAGCAAAGGTGAAAATTAAAAGACATTTTTATAATTGTGCCATTTAAAGAATTATATGCAAATTAATTAAAAGACGTGTAAATATTCCTGTATGGCTATTTAGGGATATGAGAACATTAGAGACCGGAAGGAAATATGTCTGCTAACACACAAGGCCTGAGAATCTATACTTTAGATTTCGTTTAAACAAAGAAGTTCTTCCAGGTAACTAACTTCTATACGGAGAAAGGTTATTTCATGGTTTGGTTTACCAACACAGAAGAATAATAATGAGTTTTGTTTTTCTTACTGTCCCTCTTTCCCTTTTTAATTGTCACCATAATTTAACAAGATGTTATGCTGTCAGAATTGAATTAAGCCTCTCAACAATGCCATCTGGTGGAGTTAAAACTTAATTATTCAGATCTCATACCTTTGCATCTTAGATCATACCTTACATTGTACACAAATGCAGGCAGTACGGGGAACAGGAGAAGCTAGAGATCTGTGTGCAGTCACAGGGCTTTGATCTCATTGTGATTATGGAGATGTGGTGGGATAGCTCACCTAACTGGAATATTTTAGATATCTGTTGGTTGAAGAGATGGTTTCAGTCTTGACCTGCTACGGATGGGTAAGGCCATGAAACACAAAGTTCGATGGGTTAATATATATTCTGTTTCAGATGGGACCACCCAGGGCCCACATGGGAGAAGTCTGACATAACACTGTGAATCATGTGTTGTCCTCTGGCAAAAGGCCCCACAAATGAGTCTGGGGCACTTTGTGAGTCTTTGATGGTTTGTGACACCTTAAGACATGACAGCTGTCTCTCACATCAGTGTAGATGAGCCAGTTGTGCCCCATCAGAAGGGATGAACACCCTCAGGCCTATGTGTGGATGCCCCAATACCTCCCTGAGCGGGTAAGAGTTTTACACCTGAGCAAGTTGTGTAAGGGAGGACACTGGCACGATAAAAAGCATCATGCGACCTCACAGGATCTGCTTATGGGTCTTCACCCTGGCTAAAACCCCCTGCTTGTTGCTAAACACAGCTCAGTTTGTCATGGCCGTTCCCCAGTGGTTGGTGCTCATCCCTTGGCTGTTTTTATGCAGATCAGAGTTTTGCTGCCACACGCCCAAACTTCTCCGCCTCCCCTTCAGTCGCGGGGGTGCGAAACTGGCCTCAGTAAAGTACCCTGTTGCTTTTCCAAATGGCTGATTCAATCATTAACCTTTACTATTTCAGTCTCTTGCAAGGTGATGGGGTACGTCATTCTGGAGGCCATCTTTGTCCTCATGGATGACAAGAAGAAGATAAGAAGTGGTCAGCATGGATTCACTAAAGGTAAACCGTGCTTGATAAACCTGATTTTCTTCTCCGATGAAACAACTACCTTGGTGAGAAGAGAGCAGTGGATATTGTCTACCTCAACTTCAGCAAGGCTTTCAACACTGTCTCTCGCAACATCGTCATAGGCAAACTCATGGACTGTGGATTGGATGAGTGGACAGTGAGGTGGATTGAGAAGTGGCTGAACAGTAGATCCCAGAGCACTGTAATCAGTGCCACAGGGTCTGATTGGAAGACTCGTGATGTCCCCCAAGGTTCAATACTGGGCCCAGTATTGTTTAACTTATTTTAATGACTCGGATTAAAGGAGGATGTAGACCTTCAAGTTCTTTCTGCATTGGAAGCTATTGTACAACCATGGAATGTTTATTTGACTCCTCCTAGGAATGACAGCAACCGTGGGCAGCAAAAAGGGGATTTGACAGTCATCTTGTGAGGGCAGCAGTCCTGAAGACACTGCTTGAGATAGACTAGGATTGCCAAGTTTTTTAAAACCATAGCAGTAATGCACCACAAGACACAGTCCTGGCTAGCACTGGCCAGTGGACTTCAAGGGCAGATCAGAAGGCTTTACCCTACTGAGTCCAACGAGAGGACAATTTCCCAGTGCAAGGTCACAAGGAATGATGGATGCCTTCGCAGGACTGAGACAGGCTAGTTGTGCACCCCCTTCCTCATGCAGGTAAACTCCAGTTAGGGACTGAGTCACTTACCAAAAGGGCTGCTGTAAGGGATGGATAATCTTCAAAACATCAGAGCAGGACTCAATAGCCTCAGACTTGTTTTGTTAGGAGAGGAGAGCTAAGACTGTGCTTGAATCAGTAAAGCTCAGAGCCTACAGGGTTGGGGCAGACTGAAAGACTGGCTTTTCAGGCAAGAGGAAAAAAGCTTCTCTCCTCTTACAGACGTGGAAAAGAAATACAGAAAAGGAACTATGACCTGGTAACAGATGAACAGGAACAACTTCCACAAGGAAAGACGTATCAGGAAACCAACTATGATATGACACAAAGACAGGGCAGACTTTGATGCTATTGAGAAACTTCTTTCTGCACTATGAGGATGGGATAATAGTCAAGGCACCATTTGCTCACTATCTGAGCTGTCTAAGAGGTTTTGCTGCTTATAAGGGTCTTGCATCAAGGATGTGTGGAGAAATTAGTGAGGTCTTGGACAAGCACTTCTTGCTGCTTATCCATGTGAGCATTAATAACACCACCAAAGTAAATGCTGAGCATACCAAGGATGAGCATAGGGTTCTGAGAGTAAGGAGCAGTGGCATAGTGTTCATTTGGGGATGTCCTTGCTTCTGCCAGACAATGGAAAATAAATAAGTAGCTGCAGCTGAAGTCTGCCAGTAACAGAATCATACAGAATCATACAGAATCACACAGAATCACAGAATCATCAGTATCGTCACAGAATCTCTTATAAGAAACCTTCGAGGTCATCCAACCATCATCCTATCACCACTGTAACCACCCCTAAATCATATAGCCAAGTGACATTTTCAGACACTTCTTAAACACTACTGGACCTGGTAACTCTACTACCTCCCTGGGCAAATTATTCCAATGTCTAACAGAACTTTCAGTGAATATTTTTTTTTCCTAATCTCCAATGTGAACCTCCCCGGGTGCAATTTGAGGCCATTTCCTCTTGTCCTTTCACCTGAGACATGGCAAAAGAGACTGACCTCACGCACGACTGTTGTGGTGACCCAGCCCACTGATGGGCTGTAGCCTATGCGTGTCAACCAGGGCATCCAGTGGGTGGATTTCCTGCCCAGAACAGTGGGTCCGAGGGTGGGTCTGAGGGTGGTACTGAGGTGTAGGCTGCACCCCCACTGGGTGTCAGTCCAGACTGGGTCACCTCCTCCTGCTCCTGAAGTCTCTATGTCAACACGTAGTTTGTTGTTTACCCATCGGTTTCTCCCTGTTGCTCCCGCCTCCCTGTTTTCCCCATTGGATATGGTTTACATCACCCTGATGTTTATTCATGTTCCCTGTTCCCTATTCAATGAGTTGCTAGAAGCTTCTGTTCAGTTAGACCCCCCCCCCAATTGGTTCTTTTAAATTGGACTGAGACCCTATGATTTGTTAGCTGTTAGCTGTCACCCCATGTCATTTCCCCATTGTTTTGTTCCCTTTGTACTGCCTCTCTCTGCCCCCCTTTATAAGTTTGTGCAGCTGGTACTCTGCGCTCTTTGTAGCCTTGCCCTTTTGGTGCTGAGATCTCCCGGCCCCTGGGTTGGGGAATAAAGACTGGTTAGCTGCTGCACTGAGTCCCTCTCTCCTCCTTTGCTTCCACTGCCTGCTACATTGTAATACCAGACTGCTGCCAGCTCCACGCAGGAGCCTCAAGCAGCATATAGAGACTCGTCTGCCAAGCTGTGGCTTGCCCTTGGCCGGGACACCTCAGCAAGACGCCTGCTTGGCCTCCGGGTGGCCAGCGGTCAGCGTCACACCACAACCTCCTTTTAGGTAATTGTACAGAGCAATGAGGTTCCACGTGGGCTTCCTCTTCTCCAGCCTAAACAATCCCATTTCCCACCATCACTCCCCATAAGACAATTTCTTTGACCTTTCATCACCTTTGTTGCCCTTCTCTGGACACAGTCCAGCACCTCAGTGTCCTTTCTGAAGTGAGTGACCCAAAACTGAACTCAGCACTCAATGTGTTGCCTCACCAGTGTTGAGTACAGTGGGACAATCACTGCCCTGGTCCTGCTGGCCACACTATTGCTGATACAGGCCAGTATGCTATTGACTTTTGTCACCTGGGCACACACTGGCTCACATTCAGCTGGCTGTCAACCAGCATCCCCAAATCCCTTTCTGCTGAGCAGCTCTCAAGCCACTCTTCCTCAATGCCACAGCATGGCATGGTGTTGTTTTGACCCAGGTGCAGGTGCATCCTTTTGCCTTATTGAACCTCATGCAGCTGTCCTTGGCCCATCAATCCAGTGTGTCAAGATCCCTCTGCAGAACTTTCCTACCCTCAAGCAAACCAACACTCCCATCTAAACCCGGTGTTGCCTGGGAACCGACCAAGGGTACACTCAATCTCCCCATCCAAATCATCACTGATGATGTTAAATAGGACAGGCACCAATACTGAGCCCTGGGGAACACCACTAGTGACAAGCCACCAACTGATTGAGGAGCTAGTGTAATGTGCCAGTCTTTTTGGTCTCAGGACTCCTCCAGAGTGTTAAGTGATAGGACAAGAAGAAAAAGCAAAAGGACTTTTCAATAAGAGTGATCAAACACTGGAACAGACTGCCTAGAGAGGCTGTGAAGTCTTCATCCCTGAAGATTTGGAAAGGGTGAAAGGACAAATCCCTATACAACAACATTCAGGTTTGAAATATGTCCTGCTTTTACTGATCTAGGACTGATGTCTCTAGAGCTCCCTTTGAAGTGGAATTTTTATTCTGTGCTCCTCCAAAGAGCAAGGGAAAGTCAGGTGAAACTTGCCAAATGGAGGAGGCTGCCCCTGTGTATTGAGAGCAACTGAACTTGAAGAGAAGGTTCAAGAAGAGAAAAAAGTCCGAGGCAGACAGAATTAACAGACATGAAGCAGATGAGGTTTCCATCTGCACCTCAGTTGAGATGTTGAGAGAATTAACAAACTGTCAGACAGGTCTTGGTGGTGTGGGAGAGGAAAACTTCCTAGGGCCAAAGGAGGATTTTTAGAGTTGGCTGCCAGCCGGGAAGTGGCTCTTTTCCTTGACATCAAGCCTAGAACCAAAAATTTATCACTGCAGGTAGGGAAGAATCTCAATAATGTTAAGCTCATATCTTGGAATTGTTTTCTTCTAAAGAACAAATTATACTGGCTTACTTGTTAAAACACAGTTTTTAGATTTATTATAATAAAATAATTACTATAGCACAATTTTTTGGGTTTGTGCTTATTTTTTTATTCCTTTTTTTTTTTTTTTCCTTTCTTTGATAATTTCTCTTTAAAAAAAAAAAAAAATATTTGAAGCAAATTGCCCTGAAGGAGCTCGGGTATGATTTACCGTGTCACAGTGCTTAAAAACTGAAAATTTCTTAAATGGATTCAATGAAGCTGCAGTGTAAGATAATTAAAAGCTACTTTATATTATACTGGACATGGAAAATTACCTTATTTGATTGTTTACAAAGTATTTGGTTTTTATTTTGAAAGCATAGAAGCATGAATCTAAAGGAATTGCACAAAACCATTTTCTACAGAAGAGCTGACAATTTTGTAAGCTAGGACTGATTTTGTAAGCTAAAATCAACAAGGATTTTATTTCTCAGTTGAGTTGTTCTTTTCCTCTTATGATTGAGGAACGACATGACCACTAGAGGGCAGAGACGGATAACTTTTTAAATACATTAAGCATAATTCCTTCTAGAAGTACTATTTTTGTGACAAGTTGGTAATTCTGGACTGCTAATGAACTCCTGAGCTAGCTATTGACTAGAAAGGAATGAAAGACAGATTCAAATTCAAACATTTGAATACCATTAATTAAGGTATGTGAGTCAAAATAATTAGAAAAATTACTAGGGACATAATTTAAGATAATTGCAAAATTACTGATGAGACATGCAATCAGTAATGGAACAAGATGATGGGAAGAAAATATATGAGCATGATAAAGCAATTGTGAAAGGAAAAAGTACTGCTAACTGGGGAAAAGAGAAAGTAGTATTTCCATATGTCCTGGGAGGGTGAGGAAAAAAAATTGATATAGATTGCTATGCTTACTGAAATAAAATACAGAATTGGATATTTTTTATATGGCTTATTTCATAGCTTTTTAACAGAACATATTCATACTAACTGCTTTTATATAATATATACTTGCAAATAACTTCTATACATACAAATACATAAATACATGTGTAAATGCTTAACATTGTGTCTTGTTGACTTCATAAAATTTTCTCATGCTACTTTGGAAAGAATGTAACTTTTTAATCACCTTTAAACATGCACTTAATTATCTTAGCTTACTGATGTCTTTATAAAATATTTATAAAAACTAATGTGACAATGCTAAAATGAATTTTGTAATTGTAAAAGTAAATAGTTAGAGTAAAAGTGGGAATTTTCTTTATTTCCATAATAATCAGTTATACATAACTAAGCAGCCTTTTTCTGGCTGAAATTTGGCTAAGGGTTTAAAACATTAAAATGTATTTTCTTGACCGATTTCCATAGTCAGTGGAGAGCTGGGATTCAATTTAGTAACCTGAACACAGACTGTTAATGTTTTATGAAACATCTTAGCCTGTCAGAATAATTCAGAAGGATTTTACAGCTGTGATGGTCAAATTATAGAGAGTTGCAACTTTTGGAAAGCATCTGGAGCCCACAAAAGATGTACCGGGTAAACGTGCATTTATGCAAGCAACAGGACCAGCTCTGGTGTTACACTCAAAATCTGGTTTATAGAGAAAGAGGAAGCACACCTTTCAGATATGTACAATCAAGAATTTATTGTTAATATAAACAAGATTTTAAGAGTCTAATCAGTTTTAGTCCACATCTAATTGTTGTGGAAGAATAAGAAATAATAATGCAGTTAAACTCTTGTGCACACACTTCTTTTATACCCCTCTGTGGTGGTGTCCCCCCCACCCCGGGAGGAAGGGACCCTGGAGGGGGCATACTCTGGGCCACGAGGCTCTTACCGTGGGAATCTCTCTGTTGTTCTAAGTTCTGTGTCTCTATTGGTCCCAAATATTTCCCCCGCCCCTGTGATTCTGGTTTTACACCGGAGTTTTCCCATGAATCTCGTCTTTTGGTCCCAGCCTGGCAGCCAGCAGGGTGGGAGAAATAAACACCTCTGAAACACTTATCCAAAAGACCATTCCTTATTCTTTCCTACTGGCAAAACTGTCTTGGGGAGGGTTGCATCTGACTGCAACACCCCTCTTCCTGCTGTTATGCTCACCCTTCCTGGGCTTCTTAGAGTCCTAAGGCTGGTGGCTTCATTTAGGTGGCATTTTGGAGGGCATTGCCATTTTCAGCCTCTGGAGTTCTTTGTCAAGGATAATATGACCTTCATGATGATGGTTCCTTGATTAGTTTCCAGCAAATATAGGAAAACATACACAACAGTCAGCTAAAAAAAGGAAAAAGGAGGGAATATTATTGTTGAATTACCCTGAACACAGATTATTCATTAGCTTGTATAGCATGTGAGTATAATAGGATATTTAAAATAAAGCAGTAACATTAAAACTACAGATAACATACTGTAGTCTACAGCTGTATTTACTTGGTACTCTTATTTGTCATAGTAAAGAGAAGAGTTAGCAGGTCATCAAAGGCTAATAACTCAATAAAGTTTTAAACCATTTAAAATATAATGAAATAGGAACATTAAATAGCAAACAACATAAGTCAGGCTTGTATTTCACAATGTCTTTTTTATTGGAGGGTAAAAACATTGTAATTGAAAAGTTATAACTCTTGACTTTAAACAACGAAGTTATATTTTATCATTTATTCTGCTGCGATATTACAGCATGTCATTTGCCAGCTTTTCACAACATTTCAATGATGTAAGACTTCATAGGTACTTAAAAGTAGATAATGATAGTTTATCTTTCAAGGCCAGGTTGGATGAGGCATTAAGCAACCTGTTCTAGTGGAAGGTGTCCCTGCTCATGGCAGGGGGGTGGAACTAGATGATCCTTAAAGTCCCCTCCAACACAAACCATTCCATGATTCTATGAGGCTTTCCCATAACTGGTGGTTTACAATGCTTCATAGATTATTGTTATATTGGAAGTATGAAATACGTCCATTTGTGGGATATCATGGTTTAGCATGAAACAGTGTTTAAAGATATAAATTTCCCACTCTTAAGGTAGGCTGAGCTTGTAAATCAATCAAAACCCAATTAGTTTGGGTTTTTTCCACTGAAGTATCTAGGAATTTCATCAGAAGTGTCATGGGGTCCTTATCTACAAAAAACGGCCTTATTTATAAATGCAGGGCCAGAATAGACACTTGCTTGTTCTTGTCTATCTTCTGTTGTTTTTCATGAAAATCAAACTCACTGTCTAATCAGTACTTTTCATTAGCTCTCCTTTTCTTCAATGCTGGAAACCTCCTTTATAGTGCAAGGATTGAAGGTTCTTAAATGGAAGACTCAGTGGAAAAAAGAAAGCAAAAGATACACTAATGTATCACTAGAAGCAAAGAACTGCAAACCCAGAAGCAAATCTTTCTTTAAAACAACAGTGTTATTTTAAAATCAAAGTTTAAGAGAAAAAGTAATTGTCTATGGTGTCCCTAATGTTTACTATGAGTAACATCCTCCTTCTTTTGTAACCTGATATCCTAATTCATCTACAAGAGGCACTTTTCATTAAAGCAACTACCACCTTGCAGATGATTTTACTCCCTAATAAGCCAACAAGCCTAATAGGTACAAGAAGGGAACTTTTTGATGGAGGTACACAAACCCTTGCTCCATTTCATGAATTCAAGAAATTTGGATTTTACTCTATCTGATCAGGAAAATTATAAATTGGTAGTTTAACAAATTTTAGAGGGAAGGTTTCATTTTAAGGCTACAGGGAATGCAGAAAATAAATTAATTTTCTTGTTTTAAAGCTGTTTTTTCAGATCCGTCAAATGATCTTGTTTGTAAATGATATTATTTATATGATCATTTATGTCTTTGGGTAACCAACTTTTGAGAATATAATTAAATATTGATAATGTGTGAGTCCATTTTGTCCATTTTTCCCACTCCACTATTGATGTACAAGGAGAAACCACACTTCCACACCTCTTAGTTTGCTTAGTGTAAAAATAAATACAGAGAATAATCAAAGATACAGATTTATTTTAATCAACTCCAATTTTCACCATCATCACATTTATTTGGTGGGTGGGTTTTAATATTTTGGTTTGGCTCTTTAATCTGCAGGAACAGAAGTTAAAAAAAAAGAAACAAACAAACAAACAAAAACAAAAACAAAAAAAAAAACAGATTAAAAAAACAAAACAAAACAAAAAAACCCCTTCATAATTTGGTCAAGTATTTGTAGCAAACACTACCAGACAACTATATCACTGCATTACAGTAGCTATTCCCAAATATAAAAATTTTGAATTGAATAAGATCACTAAAATTCATATATGGAAGAGATACGCAGAAGCCTGCATGTTCATATTTGCGAAATGAAACTGCTGATTCAGTGAAGGGAATGGCAGAATTTTCAATTATGTCATTAGAGCCAAAATGTGAAAATGTTCTAATCTGTGCTAGATAGTTGCATACAGATATGTATATATTTATCAACAAGTACATTATTTGATGAAATAAAATTATTATTTGAACTGTAGAGAGAAGGACAGTAATTTCTGATGCTACTACCAAGCTCAAATTTGGTCAAAGGCTTGTAATTTGTTTGCTGTGAAAATGATGTTGAGCTCTGAAAACAAATTCATGCCAGGGGTCATCAATTTTCAGTTTGCACACTGACATGCTTATTATTTTTAGGATTGCTAATAATTAAGATGTTAACAGGAATTGATTCCAGATGACCTTTACAACCTTTTTTTTTTTTT
>VYZQ01001502.1:1127-18720 GCA_013400655.1 Mystacornis crossleyi
GTCCCACGTCCACCTGGTTCCTGCTGTATCCTCCCAGTGTACTCTGGGGTGCCCAGCCTGGTGGGAGAGCTTTCAAGGGCCCACAGGTTCCCTTGCTGATGCTCACCCTCTGCTGCTCCCTGACTACCCTGTGCTATTTCCAGTACATCTCCAGAAAATAGCTCACTCCCCCCGACACCACTGGCTCTCTACAGCAGGGAGCGAACTCAGCAATTTACCAGAGGGATTCTGGTTCTTATTTTAGACTCCTATTTTAGCCTTCTTTTTCTTTCTAAATTTGTTAAGTTAATCCCTTTTACAGCTCTGGGAGCAAGGTGCTGCCAGTGCAGCATCACAGGGCCCCCAGAAAGACTTACTGGCTTCCCAGCCTCACTCCCTGCAACCTGCTTTCCTCACCTTGCATCCATGAGCCTCCTTAAATTTGGACAATAAAAGATGCTCTGAGCTAAGCAGCTGCTTTTTATTACTATTATTATTTTTAAAGCTGCAAACATCACCATCTCTTCAACTACAGCAGGGAAGGTGAAATGGAAAATGTGGGGTTTGGGTATGCCTGATCCAGGATGGCAGCAATGTTGCTTGGGACTGAAAACTTCAGAGTCCTAATGTAAATCAAAACCGCAGGTTATATCTATTACCTTGCTAATCTGCTCCATCTCTATATCCCTCACTGCAAACTTCCCTTCCCTAGACCATGCTTTGCCATAGGATCTGCCTCGTATCTGCCACGTGCAGAAACCTGGTCTCCAGAAAATCTGTGTGTAACATCTGTGGGTCATCTCAGTTTCAGTGGCTGGGAAGAGGGCGATATGCTGTGGTCACACGAGTCTCTTTTCAGTGGTTTTAGCACATCACCATGCTGGTACAACCAGCCCAGATGACATCTGTTATTTCTGCAATGCCAGCTATGCATCATCTTGACTCACTTTCTATTAGGTCCAGCTGTTCTGGCTGATATGCTATTGACCTTTTCAGCCGGTTCAGCACTTGGCTACCAGGAGGTCACTGGATGCCACTTTGAAACAGGCTCAGTGCTTACAGCTATTTTGCTGGGGTGAGGATGGATTTCACCCACCTGTTTCAAGTATGAGCACCTTGAAAGATCAGCTGGCCTTTGCTACCAGCACGAGGTCACTGCCATACCTGCAGGCTTCAGGAAGCATCCATAAATCAGTCTGGCCCTGAAGTTTCAGTAAATGGTGTAATCTGGAACGTGCAGCTCAGCAGCTCATGCCCCACTGTTGGGAACCACAGGTTCACATCGCAGCATCAGGTCCTGACTTCCGCTTCGTTAGGTGGGAGGAGATGCCATAGTGATGCATGTGCTAAAAATACCTATTAAATATCATGTACCAGCCCATCTCTGGGGGAAAGCATGGCCAGGGCTTGGGCAAGGGGGGATGAGTGACTGACCAATAAACGTAACTGCAATACAGCAGATGAGAAGTAAGCAAAGAACAAAATGTTGGGATGTCGTATTTCATAGAGTGACTTGCTCTTGTGGGCAGTAATTTCTCTAAGTAGCTTTATTTTTTATTTTTGTTCATTTGTTTTGCCCATGTTCAGCCTCTAAAACAGCACTGCTGGTTGAGATGGGACCAGAATTTATGAAGATTTCCTTCATCAAATCTGGAGTATTTCCATACTATTCCAGGTCAAAGGTAGTCTGATCTGTCATTAGAAACCTTTATAGATGGGGAATCTAAACCTTTCTTCAGTATCTCTGTTGATCCCTGTTTTTATTGTCTGGTGTTTAAATCTCCTTTTAGTTACTTGTCTAACTTGAGCCACTTTTGCTGGATATTACTCCAATTATCTCTTGTCCTGTCAGGATCTGAGGGACAATGACTGACCTTGTCCAACTTTACGGCAACATTTTATATGTTGGAAGATTATAATCTTTTGGCATTTTAGCTTCCTTTTCTAGACTAAACAAGCCAAGACCCATCTGAAACTCAGAGATTCATCTCTTTGTTGAAACCACTGTGATTTGCAGTGTGTTTCTGCTTTGGTTCCCAGTGGCATTGCCACTGCCTGACTTCTCCAGGAGGCTTCCCAGGAGAGGACACAACTTGTGTCTTTGGCTTTGAGCTTCCTGGTGGTTTTGGCTGTTTCTGGTGCTGTGGACAGAGAAGGAAGTGGAGCATAATCTGTCCTGCAAGGCTTTTGATTTGTCTTTGCTCAGTGCAAAATCCTGTGCAACATTCCTGGAGCAAGGTAGCCTGGGTCTGGTAGTACATCTTTCTGGGATCTGTTTTTCTTCCCCTTCCTGTAGGGAGAAGGTAGCATCTGCTCTCCTTGGGCTTTTCCCACAGGTTTGCTTTCCTCTCTGTAGGTGGGAGCTTATGTAACTGGTGTGCTGTCACAGAAGGCCACCTGGGCCAGATGTCCCACACCTTCTGGGAAAAGGAGGACAGGAGAAGGACAAAAGGTAAGTCAGCCCCCAGACAGCACATCCATACCATGCTGAGGTTTGGTTTCCTTATGGCTGAGTCTACACTGAAGCCCCCCTGGGCCCCAGCGCTGAGGGCAAGTTTTGAAAACTTCATTTCTGCTTTTGATAATTCTCTGCATGTCTCAGAGGCCCCAAGGGGAATCCTCATCCTGCTCAGGGACTTCCCTCCTTTACTTGTGGCAGGCATGAGGCTGTTTGTAGGCTGGAGGGACACACTGGGAACAGCACATTTAGCTCATTTTGCTATCTCAGAGGGGCTGATTGTAGGGAACAGCTGGTCCGGCCAGGAGAGAAGCGCGATAGCAAGATGCCAGATGAGGAAGACTGAACAGAGCTTGTCTCAGCTTGCCTGTCCCTTCCAGCAGATCAAACCAAAACTGACCCACCCCAGCAAGTCGCTCAGATGACAGCAACTGCAAGTCAGTGCCTTAATTTTAAGAACCAATTTTACTCACAGGAAAGGCCCTGTTTGAAGGACTCAGCCTTGTGGCCTGCTCTAATGCTCAGAGGCTCCCAGGATATTTTACTGTACTGCTAATAATGCTCAGTTTTTCTACCAGAGGCAATCTCCGTTATAAATTCTGGTTGTAAATCCTTGTGAATATCATGCTGGGTACAGCTTCCTCCAGGGACATCCACCTCCTCAGCCCAGAGGCAGGTGGCAATTGCAGGGGATGTTCCAAGACTCCTGGTGCATCTCACCTCAAGGCATTTTGCAAATTTTTGCCTCTCCTCCTGAGCCAGCTTTGGCTTATTGTGTGGGGGAGATCAAGTTGTCAGCCACTGAAATCCCCTGCCAGAATGCTGAGGTGCTGGGGCCCTGCAAGAAGTTTGGTTTGAATTTAGAGGTCTTACATTAAGTGTCCAGTTTAATCGTGGTGCTTAATGTCAGGAAAGGGATGGGTTCCACCCACCAGACCCGACTGCCTTGGCAGGGGGGCGAAGCTCTACAAGAAGGGGTGTGAATACAGCTGTAATCTCACTCTCCCAGTAATACTTGGGTAGAGAAGCATTTTCTCTTTAAGCAGATAAGGATAGTATAGTGTTCTTGCCTAAACAGAGGAAGGTGATGCCATTTCACAGCTTACCTGGTGCCCAGCTGCTCTGTATGGGCAGGAATCTGCCCCAGGCCCCCTGCCAGAGCCACCAGTCCCCTACAGATGGTCCAGTGCCTGCAGAGCACCTTCAGTGGTGCTCTGTGCCTCTGCATGGTCAGCTGAACGGGGCCTGTGCTGGTTCTGCTTTGCAAAACCAGACCATGGTGCAGGTAGGCAGTGCCTGGTGGGGACACTTGCACCCAGACTCCGAGATGTCATTGTTTGAGACTGGAGCAGCTCCAGTTGATCTGATTGCAGACTGTTATTGGGACTGTTTGGGTTAAACAGGCAGTTGTACAACTGGGCTTTGGGTAGCCCTTGTTTTAGCTACACACACTACAGTCTTCCCTGCAGAACAATGCCTGGCCCCCAAGCGTGTGTAGCCAGAGCTTGGCAGAGTGTGGTTTTCTCTCCCTGTGAAATTTTTTAGGGTGTCAAAGAAAAGAATAATAAATCTGTTATGAGTTGCCAGAAAAGCCACAATCACCGAAGCGTTTTCCAGCTATAAACCTGAAGAAAGATTCCAGTATGTGCAACTGAAATGTTTCACTTCCATTTCAAGAATGCAGCAATTGCCTGTCACCCCACTCCAGCTGCAAAACAATATGTGTTCAGCAATGTCAAGTGTGGTTCCAAAAAATACTTTTCCAACTTGCAAAATTACTCGAAGCCAACTTTTTTTTCCATCAGAACACAATGTTTTTAGCTCATCTGATCCATTTTTAATTTTCCCATGAGTCTGGTTAGCCCAGCAGCAATCCAGTGAACTCCAAAGGGTAGCTGGGCTCTGCCATTTCTGTGACCACTAGAGGAATAAATGTGGCGTGTGGAGTGATTTATGCAAGTTCACTTGTGTTTCCCAGTTGTGGTTGCAGTTCCCCTGCAGCTTCAACACTCTTCAGGAATCTTCTTGCTTCTTGCTCTACTGCTGTGCTCCTGAATGGGCTGTCTGGGTCTCCCATCTGTGCTGCTGCCTCCCAGCCCACCCACACCAGATCAACCTGTCACTGTGATGAGCGTGGAAAATGGAGCCAGGAGTGGGGCTAAGAAGTGTCTGTGTCAGCCCATCTGCCCGCCCAGCAGTGTCGGGCCAACGCCTCCACCAGCCTGCTCTGACTGTGGCAGTGAAAGGAGGAGACATCAGAGGAGGACACCAAGGCTGGGGGAAGCAGAGGCACAGAGTTAGGAGCTAGTGGCACTTGGAAGTTTATTTCATAAAGATGTATTTCAGAGGGAGGATTTAACTTTTGTGCATGAGGAAAATGTCTGGTCGGGGAACAAGATAGAAGCAGTCATTTTGTTATTAGGCATCTGAAAGGATCATGGATTTCTGATGAGCTCTGAGACCTGCAGAGCTTCTCCTGGGTCTGAGATGTGAAGTCAAGCATGGGATGAAATCAGTTCCTGGGATGAGTTAATATTTAGCATTATCAAACAGGGAACGGGAGAGAAGGCAGGGAGGGAGGCTGCACACAGCAGTCAGGCCTTGTGTCCTGGCAGGCACGAGAGTCATGAAGAGAGTCCCAGATGGGGACTCCTTCCCTTGGGGTGGACAGGAACAGTGACTGAGCCAAGGCAGCTGGAAAGCAACGGTCCCAACCAGATCCCTGGAAGGGGAGAAACAACGGTATTCTCGCTGGTCCTTCAATCTCTAGTTGCTGTTGAGGACGTATTCAATGACTTCCATGATGCTGCTTGCTTGATTCTTTTAAAAAAAGAATCAAGCGATGCTGAGATCCCAGCAGAACTTATAAGATCCTCCTGGATGCTAAACTCCTTGGGATGACAAATTCCCTGGACTGCATCTCTGAAGCACATAACACAGCAGAGACCCACTTCTCCTCTGGGGTCTCTCCTGACTGCAGCAGGAGTGTGTAGGACTGGTGCGGCCTCATGGGCCCTGGCACATCTGTGGGCTCCTCTCCAACATGCCAGTAGCTGCTGGCTGTTCCACACAGCCTTCAGCCTGGGTGCAATTCTCCCCAGGGCTCTTTGGGCAGATTTGGCTTTGACTGAGGACACAGAATCATAGAATGTTAAGCGGTTTCTTCCTAATATCTAACCTAAATTTCCCCTCTTTCAATTTGTATCCGTTACTCCTTGTCCTATCACTACAGTTTCTGATGAAGAGTCCCTCTCTGGCTGCCCTGTAGGCCCTGTTCAGATACTGGAAGGTTCCTATAAGGTCTCCTCCAGTCTGAACAGCCTCCAGTCTGAACAGCCTCAACTTTCTCAGCCTGTCTTTGCAGGGGAGGTGCTCCAGTCCTCTTATCAACTTTGACTGCCATGACCCAGGTGCAGGACCTTACACTTCAACCTTTGTTGAACTGGAGGAGGTTTGGATTGGCCCACCTCTCGAGCCAAAGCTCCCCATCACTTTCCGTGCTGGCCGGGGGATTGGGGGATGGCCTCAGGGGTTAATAGCCACTGCCAGCTGTAGCTCTCCAGCAGGGACAGAGGGGCCTGGGCACCCCGCCAGGAGGTAATGCTGTTGGAGCACTGCTGGCAAAGACTTCAAACCCCTCAGCTAATTTCGGATGTTCTGCTTGTGACATGGAAAGCTGCATTCCCATCTAGGAAAGAGCTCCTCCCTGGGACTAGGAAAGGAAGGGACTATTTATTAATATAACATTGGCAAGAGTGGCATATCTATCTTTCAGAAAGCCCTGGCTGAGGTGGTTTCCTTCATCTGACACTTTTCCTCCAAGGAGCCCCAAATATGCTGCAGAAGAGACCATCACAAAATGCTGAAGTCACAATGCAAGACAACCCTGCAGGACACTCTCTCCTCTTCCAAGAGTCTGAGAGAATAAAAAATGCAGAATATTAAAATCAGAGAGAAAAAATTGGACAACGTCATGCTTACTTTTCCACATTGGTGAAGTTACATATAACATTTTATCTACAGTAAAAATATCTAGATCTAGATCTAGATCTATAATAGATACAACCTTTTCTTTAAGGCAGTTAAAAGAGGGTTTTAACTGGATCAGACTTGGACCCTACATGTTAGGAGCAGAGCATTCTGCCTATCTGTAAGGCCCAGGTAAGAAAACAGAAGCGTGCTTGTCGCCAACTGGAGATGCCGTAATTTTTAGTTCTCCCTGGTTTAGGAGTTCCTGGGGAGCTCCTCAACCTGAGGAGAGCCACCCAGGCCGCCTTCGGTGCTCTCTTGTGGAGACAAAGACTCTTCTACTGCAGTAGGAGACTAAACATGGAAACCAGTCTGAGGAGGCTGGATTCCCCATGTCTGGCCTGGGAAGGGTGATGGGAGTGGAGACCTTTAATCAGTGAGGGATTTCCCTGAAATATGGTGCTGACAGATGCCAGTAATGAGATCATGGAAGAGGCAGCAGCATGAGATGACCCGATCAGTCTCTCTTTGTCCTGGACGTTTGTCTAACCCAGAGCCTCTACCTTGTCATGCACTGGGGCTGTGGCCTGCTGTCACCGTGAGATACACATGGCCTGTGACAACACTTGGAAAGGCTGAAAAAGCGTCCCCTAGCCCTTGCCATGGTCTGTCTGCCACCTTCTCCATCGTGATGATCAAGGCTGCTGGATTTCGGAAGTTTGGGATGGTGATTGCTTCCTGTCTGTTGTCAGCTATATGGTGAAGTTTTCCTCCTAGCTGCGTGGTTCCCCAGGGAAACAGATATATGGTCATAAGGATGTCACCATTATTACCACGACTCTTCTTCGCTGTCGCTGTTGGGCAAATATGTCACTGTGCCTTGCAGACTGGCCCTCCCTTAGATCCTGTAAATGTGGTGTCAGTGTCAGTGCTGGGATTTTCATATCCTAATCCCCACATGTCTGAAAGTTTTCGGTCAAAACTGAGAAGAGGATGGGGATGAGAACTCCTTTTGACCAAAGTTTATCCAGACTTCTGGCTTTAGAGATGCTTTGTGCTTTGTTCAGGGGCTGAGAGGGCAGTGAGGATCCTGCTGCACAGGAGCTGCTGCTGCCAGGACACCGGAGAAGGAAGAGTGAGTGCCACTGACTCTGACACCAATCCCGAGGTTTTGGCATCATATCCTCCCTGTGCAGTGTCAGTTACTTGGGACATTGTGGAATTTAGGCTTAGGGTATATTTCTTCCTCCACAATGGTTAAAAAGGCCTCAAATATATATGAATAAACATGCTTATTTTCAGTCCAGAAAAAATAAGGAATGCCATGTACTTCCATACTGTTCTACAGGTTTCCCTCATCACTCAGGGGATGTGCAGCTGAAGATTGTGTCTCTGCTGGGACTAAGGGACACCAAGAAATTCTCAGCATCACTGCTGATGATCTGAGTCGAGAAGAAGAGAGGAAACACAGTCTCCATGCTGAAAGTAGCAAATCCAGGCACAGAAAATGAAGTGACATCCACAGCAACAAGACAAGCCTTTGGCACAGATAAAATCTCCTCAGTCTCTTATTTTGCCCTGACACTGTCTGCTTGTTAGAGCTGCAAAAGGCTGTAGGAGCACTGGGATGTGCCCTCCAGACCCTCCATGCTGGGGTCACGCAGTAGCTGATGTTACTGCCACAACCGAGGGTCCCGCGTGGCTTCTCGGGAGTCTCCATCTGACTGCTCCGACCCTACAGCACAGATGTTCTCATGCTCAGTGGATATGTTAGGATTTCTGGGCATCTGCTTGCCTGGTAAGATCGGCTGCCCCAGTCAGACTGCCTGACATGTAAATTATGGACAAATGTGTTGCAATCTACAAATACCACCATGGCAGAGACAGAGAGCACGTCCCCAGGAACACGGAGAGCTGGCTGCCTTCCCCTAGTTGTGATGTTTTGTGCACATGTAGCAAGTGCTTTCTGTCCTTAGCTCTCATAGATCTTCCTTAAAAATCCACCTTGCTTAAGAGAGTGGGAGCTTTTCCTTTACTTCACAAGTGCACTTGGGATGTGAAGCTGCACGGGTTTGCACGCTGGGCTCAAATGTTGGCACCAAGAGTTAATGCACAGCTGTGGAGGAAGGGAGCAGAGAGGATGGGGAAAGAAACCAAGAATGGGGAAAAAGAGGTGTTTGTTTGTACAAGAGGAGCATAGAGCTAAGAAAAAAGAAATGCAGAAAAATTAGTGAGGGAAGAGGAAAGAGCAGGGAATGAAAGAGGGAGTTTTAGAAAATCAGGGGATGCATTTATTGTGCTGCAGGTGCTTGCCCACACCAGACTAATGTTCAGCTGGTTCTCTTAGTCCTCTCAGAGAGAGAGAGCTGGCATCCCTCTAACTACAAACCACGTATGTGCAAATAAAACCCACAGCAGCTGAAACACCCTGAGATGAAACACAGGAGATTAAATTACAAGCTAATTGGGCTGAGATGCCTTCAGAGGAATGAAAGTTTTGACAAGGAGGCAATTTCTCCACAGGACATGGCCTTGTCAAACCCTCTTCTTCCCCTTCTCCATGAAGCAATCTCATCCCTGCTCTGCAGAAAAGGCTGTGTAATTTTTTTTGGTCTGTTGTAGGTTTCCATCCTGGACAGATCTCCAAAGGACTGTGAGACCTTCTTCTACCCATGCATTAAACCAGTATTTCCTGCTGCATTCCGTATGGGAACTTCTTCAGGTCTCCAACATCAAAACACATTTCTAGTGACATGGTCAGGGACCTCCTGCCCTTGTGGGCTCATTTAGTCTGGAAAAAAAGAGAGAAAGAAGAAATTCAGCAGTTGTCCACAACTCCTTGATAGACAATGATAAAAATGATGGAAACAAACCCTTCTAGGAGCACAGGGCAGTAAGAGAGGGGGATGGACAGTCTGCAGCTTGGGAAGGACAGCAGGAAAAACATAATTTCATGCGAAATGTAGTGCAGCAATGAAACATTGCAGAGAGGGAGCTCAGCCTCTGTCTTTGGAGGTTTTCAAAGTCTGGGTAGCGAAGCCACATCTGACCTAATCTAGAGCTGTCAGTCATCTGTCTTTGAGCAGGAGGCTGGGCAGGAGGCCTCCAGAACTCCCTTCCAACCACTGTGTCCACAGTTCTAGGGTTATTTCCACTCAGTTTCAGCATTTTATTATTTCAGCTTCTGAAACTCTCATGCTGTGATTATTTTCCTTTTTAAAAGACATCCTTAGATTGTAGCAAGTGATTGAATCTGATCAACCTTTAGTATGTTACTAGAAAACTTTTTTAGTTGTCAAAACTACCCAATTTGTGTATTCTGAAGCCAGCTAGGAGCACAAATTGGATTTGAGGTTGAGCATTATGCAGTTGGGCTCTTGGGTAGAGTATTTTATTTTAATTTAAGGGTTGTTTTCCTTTTGTTAATAAAATATTCAGCCTTTAATGCCACATAGTCAAACAACAGTTGGAGAACCGGTGGATTGGCGGTTCCAATTCTGCAAGTTCAGTAGGAAACCCATAACATTTATCAGGTGCTGAAAGCTAACACATGATGTGTTAAATCTGTGATTTAAAATGAGCTTGATATATAATCCCTGAGACACCAGAGCATCAAGGTTGGATAAAGTTTCTCTGTACTGCACTTAAGAAAGCCAAATGAAAACAGTTGAGGTGAGTGAGATTAATAAAAATTATTTCATATGATAGCAATTTACTTCTGACTCATACAATCTTCCCCTTTTGTTAGTCCCAAAATTAAATAGAGGAAAGGGTGTGTTTTTCGGAAAAGAAAGCGGCACATTTTTTCTTTGGATGCTCTGAAGCTGAGCAGAGCAGAATCTGACTTACTCAGATTTAACCCTAGGTCATATGCTTCCTGCAGGAATCCCACAGCAGTATTCTATTTTTTCAGGTGCAGAAGAGTTGGGTTTTTAAAAATTTTATTTTATGTGATTATTCACTCTGCTGACATTTAAGGAAATGATGGCTGGTTTCTCCATTGTGTATAAAACCTTTCCCCTTCCAGCAAATGTTACCTACTTTTTTCCTAATCCTTCACTGGCCAGGGTAGTACAGCATTATAGGTTTCATACCTTGTTGGCTAATTCTTTTTTGGCTTCAAGAAGCTATGGTATGCAAGTGAATTTCCAGTCTTTCAAATCTTCTCCTTCAGATTAACCCTTTTGATTCTGTTAGAAAAGTTAGAACATAATCAGGACAATTTGTTTTTACAACTGTCAGAAAACTTCCTGTAAAAAGAAATCCTACCAAAAATATGGGTATTTTGCAAATTCGATGACCTGCTGTACCCCTGGTCAGCAGCAGTGTTTCAGAAAGGCAAGGCAGCTGGAACATGCATATAGCTAAGTGCCAAAATTTAATGAAAAGCTGTCAAACTCTGACAAAAGGTGAAGGAACAAGGAGGTCACATTGTAGAGGGTATTTCCCTGTGCTCTGGCGATAACAGATTTGCTCTTCTTCAGGGAATCAACCTGGCATGAGCAGTGACATCACTGATTTGAACATCTTGCCTCCTTTCAACATTCCATGATATGATATTATAATATATTATATTTTGTCATTTGTTGTCAGGGTTATTGTTTTGGCAACTTTAAATGGTGTTTACACAACATCAGTGCTTCTTTGAGTCCTGAACAAGAGCTTTGGGATAAAAACATTGTCCTCAGGAAGCCCTTTGCTCTCTCCCAAGAAACATGTTTATGGTGTTTGCTTCCTAAGGTGGCAAAAAGGCTGACAAAAAGATGTCCAAGGACTGGCTGGGTTTTCTGATCACTGCCTGAAGGGTTAAAGCTTTCTTAATGCAGCTGCCTCAGGAGAGGTAGCTGTCTTTGTAGGACTGTCATATATCCCTGTTGAAGGTGTTCCTGTGTAAACTTTTAGCTGCTTGTTTATGAGCTGGGAATTGATTTCTTGATGACAGTATTTCTTCAGACTCTTCAGTATATATAGCAGATCCGTCCAGAGTCTTTTGATGCCCCTAAGGATTACAGGTAGTGACTGAAAAATGTTATTGTATTTCTCCTTACTTTTTTTTTTAAACTCTTTTTTATTTCTGTGGATTGTGGGATGCCTTGTGAAAGCCAGAGATTTCAGTACATGCTCTGCAACTCCTGCTATATTTATTGTAAGGTGGCTGTACTACAGAAAGCAAAACTGTATATTTATTTATAGTCAAAGTACCTTTGTATTATTAATACATATATATATTACAGGCAGGAGTAGATTAAAAAAATTAATAAAGTAAAAGACCAAGGAAGCAAATGGTGAAATTCCCATTGTGTGCCCCAAGGACCCAGAGAGCTCCTGTGTAGATGCACTTACAATTTTGATATTTTCTTTAAAAAAGAAGTAGTTCTGGAGCATCTATGGCTGAGTCCCTGGGAGCATGGGTGCATGAAGCAAGTGCAGCAGAATCAAGGCTGCAGGGGAAAAAGGAAATGGTCATGGGTCTCACAGGCAAACGGAGATGTACCAAGAGTCCCTTCCTGCCTATATTCTCTTCTGTCTGCCAGTTTTATGGTGATAACAATATCAAATGAAAACAAGTTCAGCCATGAGGATGTTAATCCAGACACAATGGCAGGTAAAAAGGAGAGCAAAAGCCAGAGACATCAGTCATTTATGCCCCGAGAGATACTGAATGCACCCAGCTTACTTTGAAGCAAAGGTGCTGTAGATTTGACGGTTTTCAGCTTTTTTGAAAAGAGATCTTGCCAGGTAAAGCTTGAAAAGTCCCAAATACAGGCAGGACAAACATGCAGGAAGGGAAGACTCTTCAGGGCTGGCTGAGGACTGGACGCTAATGTGACCAGGCTTAGTTCTTGTGGGGTTGGGAACGTTTCACCAGGGACCTGCTTCTGTGGAAGCAGAGAAATGACAACAGTAAGTGGGATGTTATTAGTGCAAGGTTGACACGGTGACAGAAAAGGAGACACACTGCAGTGGTGAAATAGGGTACAGGAGGGGTTCAGTAAGATTATGCAAAATGGCAAAGGCCAGTCACTGCAAACAGAAGCTTCTGAACAGAGAAGAGGGCCTGGTTTCTGCCAGCCCCACTCAGTCACCCGCTGAGGCTGTACAATGGCAAGTGCCTTGCAGGCCTGGGAGCTGCTGCCCCACTCTACAGAAGGGTTTGAAGGGAAGGCAAGGAGCCAGGGAGTGTCAAGTGTTGCTGAAACTGTATCAGAGCACATGCAAGAATTTTAAGGGACCTCTGGAGGCCTTTTTCCCAAGCTCAAGCTGCAAGATGTGTACGCTGGCTCTGGAGACATGCCCACTTCCAGCTGTCTGTCCAGCACTGCCCGGATCTCCCACAGTGCCCATTTGGTACCTACCTACATAGCTGTTCCATGATGCACATAACCACTTACTCATGGCCATCATTTGGCCACAGACAAGCAGCCAAATCGTGCTTTTAGACTGGATACACAGTCAGCATGACAAGATACATACAAGTCTGTTTCCAAGGCTGGGGATCTGGAACAATCACTTCAGAGTTTGACACAGACATCTAGAAACCAAAATAAGTCCATGGTTTAAAATAAAGTCTTCCCCTGCTCCCTCCCAAAATGTGGTGAAGGAGCAAACAGCCAGACAACCCCCAAGAAAAGCAGGTTCATATAAACCACGTCCCTCCTGCAGCTGGAATCCATTTGGCCAAGAAAACACAGAAAAGATGATAGATGTGCCAACTAGCAAACTGCCTGTGAGCTAAAATCTTCTTTCTCTCACATTCTTGTTTTACAACTTGAGTCCCTTGAAAGGGTTAACAAAGCTGCAGAGCAGGGAGGACTCAGAGGGCTCTCAAAAGGCTTTTGATAAAGTCGGGCACAAGAGCCTATTGAGAAACTTGGCCAGGGGTGAAAGGTAAAGTCTTGTCATGGATTAAAAGCTGGAGAAGAGATAAGGAACAACGAGTAGGAACAAATGGCCAATTCTTAGCATGGAAAGAGATTAATCATGGGTAGCTGCAAGGACAGTATTGCAGTCTGGTGCTGTGTTTACTTACCACTGCCCAGCCAGGAGCTAAAATGCACTGTTGGCTCAAAATGTTCAGGATAGCCAAGACTAGGGAGATTTAATACAAAGCCATGGAAAAATTAACTTAAGAGTCCAGTTCTGCCAGGAAGTATTATCCCTCAGCATGTCTTAAGAGGTATGATGAGAGCAAAAAGGCAAATTGGTGTGAGAGGCAAAGACTTGACAGAGACAGAAAAATACAGGCTAATGCTGAGAAGACAGAACGAACACTTATTAAGCCATTGTCATGGGCAGCAAAATTAGTGCACCATAATTAAAAACCTAAAAAAGTGAAAATAGGAAAAGGAAAATCCTTAGAGCATGACATGGCATTGCACTTGGATTAACTACACTGCCACCCACATCACCTGATGCACACGAATGGATAGGAGCAAGACAAGACTGAGACCTTTAAGTGAATATGAACAGCCTACACAGCTGTGCATAAATTACAAGATCTCTCCATCCTCCTGGTCCCTGTTTACATGAATATCACTGTCTGGACTCAGAAGAGGTACTTGTAGTTTTCCTCTGGAAATCTCTCTCATTGGAGAAAAGTTTTGTATGGGTTGTTGCTTTTTCTTATATTGAGTAAAAATGGCAGTAAATTGAATTTAGCTTCCTGAACAGGGATTTAAAAATATTTGACATAAATTAGCAGCTAAAATTTCCTGGTTGCCGTCATATCATACCTAATAAACATTACTGTCTCAATTTCACATAGAATATCACTGCAGAATAGAGGCACTACTACAGTTAGTATTTACCTTGGAGGTGAGTTATTTTACTTAACTTAAACATGTTTATTTGGTGTGGAATGAAACATCCACAAGCATATATCTCTTCCTTCTCTCAGCAGAGGAGGCCTAGGTGGAAACTTGAGTTTATCTTTTAAAAGGTCAGAGCCTTTTGTTGAGTCTCTCCTCTAGTGTTTAGTGCCAGAGACAGAAATAGTTCCCAAAACTCCTGACTTCCAATGTTATATTCAAGTACAAGAGTCCATAAGTGTCCTGGAAGATGCCAAGTGGAGTTTGTTCTTGAAATGTTTTGGCCAGGCAAGAAAACATCATCTCAAGAACCACCCTTGGAAGGATGGAAAAAGGATGTGGAAATTCATATGCCCTGGTTAAATCCATCAGATATATAGGGAAGCTAAATAATCAAAAGCTGTTTGTTGCAATGAAAGGTGAAGGGAATTTCAGCCAACATTTCATGTACATATGATTTCTTTAGGACTCAGTGTTACACAATGCTGCCTCAGGAGCATATGGCATTTCTTCTGCCCTTCATTCAGTTTTGTTTCTCCTCACTTCTGATTCTTTTGAAAGAGAATGCAGAAGGAGAATAGAGCAAAATGGACATAGCAATTAAAAAGCAGATTGTGTCTTTTCTACAGAGGGCTCATCTGTGACTGCCACAAAATTGTTTGGAAATATCATGGATTCCCTTGATGACAGCATTGCAAGTTAATTAGGTGCACAAAGGTAATTAGGTGAGTGCAAAGAGGCAAAAGTTGAGAGCTTTCCTGCTGTTAGAAATCCCAGACAAATTGCTTGCCCATAGGATCAGATGGGTTTCCTCACGTATTAAAATCTTCCAGCAGTTTGTGTTATGCAGGCTGCAGAAATTTGATAAATAGCAATGACACTTATTCAGGTAGCATCAGTATGGTGTTCTGAAGATTGATCAGGTATTGTCAGAGGACGTGGATTTGCTTTCTGACACATATATCAGGAACCTTCCTGTCATTTCTGTGTCATAAAGGAATGGTGAAAATGTCCTCTGCAAATAGCTGAGATTTGCTCTGGAGAGATGAATTACTTAGATTGGGTACAACTAACCATCAGAGGTTCCACTTTGTCATAAACATCAGCAAGAGGACTTTTTCTTAAACATGGTCTCCGTCTGCTCTCTCGCTCAGGTCAATTGGAAAACTATTGAATTAGCAGAGAATGAAATTAAAACAGAACTTAAGGCTGATGATCATGTCCTCTTCCTCCCCTGCCTTTACCTACTCTCCAATATGTTCATATAATAGAGCTGAATAATTACAGCCTGGGGTCCACATGGGCATGCCAACGAGCAGGATCAGCATCCATAAAACAGGCTGGTGAACTGGATCATCCAGAGGTACAGCCAGAAAAGCTCAAACATGGGGTGAATATGAATGGCCATCACTAGACACCAGCTCTCTTGTCCCTGTCAGAAATTATTCAAGTGGCAGATTTAGTAAGTCGCTAACTAACGAGCTCAGGATGAGCACCTAAAATCTGAGCTCACCCCGTCTAGCTCCAGGCTCTGAACTGTGATCCCAAGTTTGCAGTCTCACTCCTTGTCTCTGTTTATAGTCAAGCAAGAGGTAGACACTGACTCATGGTAACTGAATAACCAAAAGGAAATGTACCAAAAGGGTCCATCCCCTCATCCAAAGCCAGGACAAAAGCAACTTAATGCATTCCTGACAGCTGACCATCAAACCTACTCCTAAAACCCTTCAGTGATGGAGATTTCACCCTCAGATTTAAATTTTTCAGAAAATAAAGTGTTTTTCAAACATCCAGTCTACGTCTCCTCGAATTGAATCTAAGATTTCCTGCCCAACAGCTAGGGAACAAAATCTTCAAGCCATGTCATTTGCTTAGAATGGGGCCGGTCAGGTTGGGTTCACTAGATACAAACAGGTGATTTTAAAAAAATATGAGGTTTGCATATGAAAATCAGACTTTGTCATTTCAGATTGTTTTAGGCAGCAGCAAGAGCAGGGCTGCTGCAAGGGGCAGTGAGCAACCACTCAGCAGGACAAGGTTGGTGAGAGAGACAGAGAGANTCACTAGACACCAGCTCTCTTGTCCCTGTCAGAAATTATTCAAGTGGCAGATTTAGTAAGTCGCTAACTAACGAGCTCAGGATGAGCACCTAAAATCTGAGCTCACCCCGTCTAGCTCCAGGCTCTGAACTGTGATCCCAAGTTTGCAGTCTCACTCCTTGTCTCTGTTTATAGTCAAGCAAGAGGTAGACACTGACTCATGGTAACTGAATAACCAAAAGGAAATGTACCAAAAGGGTCCATCCCCTCATCCAAAGCCAGGACAAAAGCAACTTAATGCATTCCTGACAGCTGACCATCAAACCTACTCCTAAAACCCTTCAGTGATGGAGATTTCACCCTCAGATTTAAATTTTTCAGAAAATAAAGTGTTTTTCAAACATCCAGTCTACGTCTCCTCGAATTGAATCTAAGATTTCCTGCCCAACAGCTAGGGAACAAAATCTTCAAGCCATGTCATTTGCTTAGAATGGGGCCAGTCAGGTTGGGTTCACTAGATACAAACAGGTGATTTTAAAAAAATATGAGGTTTGCATATGAAAATCAGACTTTGTCATTTCAGATTGTTTTAGGCAGCAGCAAGAGCAGGGCTGCTGCAAGGGGCAGTGAGCAACCACTCAGCAGGACAAGGTTGGTGAGAGAGACAGAGAGAGAAAGAGAGAGAAAGAGAGAGAGAGATCCTGTTAGCAGCTCAGTGACTGTCAGACCTGGCAAGGTAATGAGCCACGTCTGAGATCCTCCCAGGAATGATTATTGGTATAGTTGCTACATGTTATTCAAGTAGGAAAAAAAACTGTATGCTTAGGAAAAGCACTCATTTATTTCAAATTCTAGAAATCATATTTTTCTTCCAAACTACAGTCAATTAATTCTAAAATGTCAGTTATGACTTTTGCATATTTCTGTATTTGACAAATAGTTTCAGATTTTTGAAAATGCTGGTTTTGTTCAGTGTTTGCACCTCAGCCTATTATGAGTCTCTGACAGAGAGCAACTTATCATTCCTTAGCCAACAAAACAATTAATGGCAATGTGCAAACAGAGAAATACTGACTATCTGAATATCTTCCTTATGCATTACATTTACTTGTTCTCCTTATGCTCTGTGTACATTTCAAAGGCAGCTTTCAGCTAAACAACTACATCCATGCTTTTTGCCATGCATATGAGGAAAATGAGGTGCAGCAGGTACAAGCTGATATGAGAGAGGTTCAGACCAGGAAAAAGGAGAAATTATTTCATCATGAGGACAGCAGAGGAACAGGTTGACCTCATAGCTGGCTCTGCTTTGAGCAGAAGATTGGACTAGAGACCTCCTG
>VYZQ01001502.1:30009-65270 GCA_013400655.1 Mystacornis crossleyi
TGATGTGTTTCTATTTGTCATTGGGTGGTGAGGCACTGGCACAGGTTGCCCAGAGAAGCACCTCCACAGAGGTCCACTGGATGGACAAGACGACTTTTACCATGACTGAATGCAAATACTGTATTTAGAGTGAGAGACTCTANTCTTGCTGGAACAGAACACTGAGAAGGCTCACATCTCACCTTTGGGAAGGTGTTGGACTAGAAGACTAGGATCACAAAATTCTGGCCTTATGAGGCACAAATTTGGAGTCTGGATTTTAATCAAACATGTCTTTGTATGCTCCTGGCTTGGAAACACCTTCATATTATTCCCTCAAATGTTCCCTGTAAAGAAATGTCTTAGAAGGAAAATTAATTGCAAGTAAGCAGCTATTGGTTTTGTTATGATTAACCTAAATCCCAGATCCATTCTTACTGGCTTTTCTGGGGTTTGAGAGATGTCAAGTGACCTTGCTCCATTGAGTCAGTGTCTCAGNATTGAGTCAGTGCCTCAGATTTAAACCAGAATTGTAAAATTAGTGATCGGCCGGTGCTGCACTGTGCTGCGAGTGTCTGGTTGCAGTTTGTGCCATATGTGCATTCCATTTCAAGGGGGCCTGTGAGAATTTTGAGGACATCTGTTAGCAGCGCNGAGAGACTCTACGAAATTTTCACAGCCCAAGACACAGTTCTCTGGAAAACAGACTTGGAAATGCATTAACTAGCAGCAGTAGCTGTATAGCCAGCCATGGCCTACAGGTTGATGCAGTGATTAGAAAGGCAAATGGGACTGAATGCCCACGCTGGATGTTGCTTTCTTTGGTGTCTTGCTTTTTGGGGTCCGGAATCCAAGAAAGTGCCAATAAATTTCGTCAGGAATAGCTGACTCAGGATGTGCCTTGGAAAAACAATCACAAGAAAAACCATCTCTGTAACTTATGAAAACAATGGAAGGTAACTGAGTTGTTTGATCATTGTCTAGCAGAAGTCTTACACCGAAGGATTTCATTTTTATGGGTAAAATGCAGGAGTCCAGCTATGAGGAGCTGAGGCCAGACGGCTTCAGAATAGAAGTTTCTACCAGTGATGGAAACTGGCAGCTGGAACAGTTTACAAAAAAATATGTTCCATATTTCATTGCTTCTTGTCTTTAAAGTCTTTGGATCAAGAGNTCCCTGTAATTTGCAGGCATTTTGAAAGCACACTATCTCAGATCTCAGTGGAAATATTTGATGATCTCAAACCCGACAGTTACCTCTCACCACAACCCTTGTCTCAAAGTGCCTCGCTACTGACAGCTCTTTAGTGCCCTCTCATGATGATTTGTGTTTGACAGCATAAGAAAGAACATGCACTTCTGGCTAACTCAAGAGTGATGGTCGATGTGCAAACCTTTGCACTCCTGCATCATAAGTGACCCTTTATAGTGAGATTAACACATTTAAAAGCTACAGTCCTACCACTCATCTCCACCCCTGTGATGGGACCAGAGCACAATGCTCCTGTACAATCCTGTTATTGCAAAAGAGAACAGAAAACCCAGCTGTGTAGGGTTCTGTGCCTGTAATAAGTACCATTTCCATTTCCCAAAACTGTATTTGTTTTTGCAGGAGACACAGAAATATAGGGGTGGTTCCCTAAGCCTATGAATGCTGATAACAATACTTCTCTTGACATCATCAACTTTAGTATTTTGTCAATGACTCAGTCTTAAAAAAAAAGGAGGTACATTGTAAATTGACAAAGATCAGGGAATTAATGGGGAAGGACTACAACAGAAATTGATCTGGCCTTACTCAATTTAACTATATGAGCCTAAGGCTTGTAGATATGTGTGTGTATGTGTGTGATTGAGCATTAGGCAAAATAAACCCATATCTCTTCTTGAATCTANAGCCTATGAATGCTGATAACAATACTTCTCTTGACATCATCAACTTTAGTATTTTGTCAATGACTCAGTCTTAAAAAAAAGGAGGTACATTGTAAATTGACAAAGATCAGGGAATTAATGGGGAAGGACTACAACAGAAATTGATCTGGCCTTACTCAATTTAACTATATGAGCCTAAGGCTTGTAGATATGTGTGTGTATGTGTGTGATTGAGCATTAGGCAAAATAAACCCATATCTCTTCTTGAATCTACTTAATTTAAGTATTTGTGAGAAGTCAGCTGGTGAGTGGTGCATATCAGAGCTCACTGAAGATCTTCAGGGAAAACATATGTTTCTTAAAAATATTAAGGTCCTTTTCTGGCTAGTCACAGTGCTGGTGCTGATGAGGTGATGAGAATGCACCCATGGGTCCATTTAAAAACATTCATCAGAGGCATTTTATATTGAAAAATCAGACAGAGCTCTCAGCAAGCTGATCTAGTGGANAGGAAGCTTAGATTTCCTTCACAGAAAAATTTTCCAAAGCAGTTTAGCTGCTAAAATAATGTATTTATAACCATGGTAAAAGTAGTCATCTGTTTCACTACTGGCACTTCTCTGTCATTTTTTTAATTNTCTCTCTTTATATCCTGTTGGTCAGTAAAGTTGTATTTTAGACATGAAATGATTCTTTTGGCCTAAAGAACTTGGGTGGTTACAGGGTTGGGGTTTTTTTTTCAGTGAGAATANAGACTGTAAGAACTGGCAAAGCTAGCTGATAACAGAATCACTACCTGAAAAACCCTTATTGTGGCTGTTTCTGTACTATAAGCAAGATACCTTCTGGAAAAAAGGCCTTTAGACGCAGAACATGGTGTAGAGAAAACTGTCTGGGAACAGGAGATATTATGTCTGCAGAATCCTTATCAAAAAATTGAACCTGATACGCAACTCAAAGATGACTTAATAGGAAAATAAGCAATCTTGAATAAGGAGATACACATCTTGGAGGTTTTCTAGTCCTTTTAAATTATGGCTCCTCTTTCTAAACAACAGTTCTGTTAATGCTTGGTTCTTAGGATCTTTCAGATGGAAGAAATACAAAAAACTTCAGATGAAGGACCACTGTGCTGCTTATGGGGAATCATGCAATGTCCAGCACCACTCAGTGAGCTCGAGGAATTGTAATGTTAACTCTGCTGCAGAGCAGCTCAGAAGGGGTAAGAGCTGAATCACAGCTTGATCCTGCCATCCCACTGGGCTGCAATCCTTTATGGAATAATTGCACATATGTCAATGGGATTGCAAGAATGGTGAATTCTGTGTGGAGATTTTAACAGAGCAGTGGTTTTGAGAAAGGGCTGCAAGATGTATTTATTCCTAGAAAAGTGACAAAAACTAATTTAAACCAGCTTCAGTTACAAAGCAACTGAAAACAAGGATTCCAAAACTGCTGTGCTGGCATTTTATCTCTGCAACACAGGTGTCACATAAAGCTGCAAGCAGCTGCTTAGTGGCACTGTTCTGTGTGGAGCATTTCAAAACCCCACTAAGCAGGAGACAGAGCACATCCTCCTCATAGCCTTCAGCACATCCAACACATCTCACAGTTCTGTCAATTCTTTAGTTCCTTATTAAAAATACTTAGCATCAGTGCTATTGAGAATATGGTGGGGGAAGGTTCATGTACACTCTTTGGTCTGTTGTAACTGATCTTTTGTTTTCTCTTAGGCAGTTTCTAGTCCGTGACAATATTTGGTCTCATATACCAGAGTATTTGTTTCCCAGATTGCCTCCTGTGGAGGACTTTGTCCTATGTCTCTTGGAAGTCTAAGAAAGTCACATCCACTCTTCTAGCAATGTATTAAAAAAACTAGTAGATTAGAGACAATTTCCCTTCAGTGAATCCAGAGTGAGTCGTCCCCATTCTGTCATGTTCATCCAACTAAACTTCTGGTTTTGATTAGTTTCAGCCAATGCAGCTGGCACTGGAGAAGGGCTCGTTGGTCCCCCATCCTAGGATCAGCTCTTTTTAAAACACAAATATGACATAAATGAGAGGCAGGGTATTTTTGTTAGCAACTCAGTTCCTCTTTCCTAAAATTCCTCCAGTTCTCCTGGGGTATATACCTTTCATTCCTAGCAGCTTGTGGCTCTTTAGCTTGTTCAACACCTCATGTTTTAACATCTCACTGTCTACGATTTGAGCCTGAAAAAATACATCTGGGGCCAATATTTCCCAGCATTCTCTATGGTGCAGACTGATATTAATAAATCCTTTAACTCTACTGTAAAGGTCTTTATGCTCCTAAATACTTCGTTGTTACCTTGCCACTCTGGGGAGTCTCTCAGAGGCTTCCTGTTTCTGCTGTGGTGAAGCTTGGCATTGTGAGCTATCTGCTTCTCTGAAAGCACTATCCCATAAGGTACATGCCCTTGGATATGTGCCTCCATAGGACTGCATTTCCATTTTCTGATCTTTGGCACTGAGGCACACTGCTGTCCTCACAGCATGCAGCCGCAATAGATACTCCTAAAATGCACAGTGCACGTGCAGAACTGGAGCTCCTTAGAAGCCTGAACATGGCCAGGTTCTGCTCTAAAATGAATAAAGAAATCCTTCAGATCCCCAGTCACTGCTTCTTTTGAGTGTTCAGTTACCACAAAATGAAGCGTCAGTCTCTTGGTGGTCATGTGCCAAGACGCCTGGTGTGAGGAAGTGCATTCTCTGGAGAAGAGATTTCCTTTGAGCCGATAACACTGAGCCAACAATTCCTTTCAAAATTGATCTTGAAATAAATGGTGCATTATTTCACGGGCTTGTATCAATTACAGCTGACAGTGAAGCATACCCAAAGGAAACAGCACCACCAGACTGCGCAAGCTTGGTGGTACCACTAAGCTCTGGAGCAGAGCTGGAGGGATATTTGCCCACCTTTGCTAAAGGAAAGTGGATGCAAAACCTTCTTGCCAGCTTGAAAATAATTTCTGTTCTAGCTCCCTTCTTTATGGGTGCACATTTTCCTGTCTGAAGCAGCAAACACTGATTTCAGCAGATGTTATGCAAAATGGAGAGGATGCAAAGTGTGGGTGTTTTTTCAGAAGAGACAGTGTTCATCCCCCTCAGATGCTGAAGGTTTTATGCAGAGCAGCTGGCCTGGCCTCCCTCGGTGAGTGAGACAATAGATGTCTTATTCTTCTTACTCTGTCTCTCAGATAGGAATTTATTTGCCCTATGAATATCTGCAGAGTAGCTCTCCATGGCATGGCTCTCCCTGAGCTATCACAGCTTCAGGAGAAGGTCAGGCCATGAACCATGCANGCCTCCCTCGGTGAGTGAGACAATAGATGTCTTATTCTTCTTACTCTGTCTCTCAGATAGGAATTTATTTGCCCTATGAATATCTGCAGAGTAGCTCTCCATGGCATGGCTCTCCCTGAGCTATCACAGCTTCAGAAGAAGGTCAGGCCATGAACCATGCACTCAGGAGAGATTAGATAACAACGACAGTATGTATGAGGCCCAAACTGTGTAGAATTGGAAGCAGAAGACCATAACAGAAGTGGAGAAAATGTCTTTGGGTGAAGTCCAGACCATAGGTATTTTCCTGACCCAGCTTTCCCTTTCTAATGATTATAATTTTTGTGTTTATATTGTTGGACCAACATGCCATTAAGCTAAACTCTTCTTTCAGCATGTTGTTAGCCACTGGACAGGAATTGCTAATGAAGAGCTGCATCCTTGCTTGGATGGAGCAGGAAGCCATCATGGGGGATGATAACTTCAGGCTGATGTTGGAAGCTGTGTTCATACACTGGGCTGACGGGCCAGTGCTCAGTGTTGTCTCGGGTATTCAGCAGCCCCAATACCAAGGCCGTGGTTGCCATGTATTTGCTTCAAAAACCCTTCTCAGAGGGATAAATTGGCAGATTCTGGCATTTTCTGACCAAGGCTTTTCCCACAGTCTAGTTATCCACAGTACTGAGATCCCACAGCCCAGCCCTTAGCACCCAGGGCTGTGCACTTCTCTGTAACATTTTTCTAAGAAAGAAACCTGCTCTTGTCTTACTCTTTTCAGTGAGTTTCTGCCTCCATTCAGTCTGCAGAAGATGGGGTCTGCTGTGAGTCTGCTGCAATTGCCATGCTGGCCTCAAACAGGTCACAGACTTACTGTGTCAGCCCATGTCACGCTTCTATTGCTCTGTGTCATTTTCTGTGCCTTCAAATCCCTCATCTTCACACTTGTCACTTGAGACAGCAGGTAGGAACATGCACAATGTTTTTACAAGCAAACACAGATCAGATTCAAATGTAATTGTGCAACCACTGTGACTTGCCTCTCTATTTTTCAGTGTCTGTAGTTAGATGTGTATAACATCCCCGATGTGATTTGTGACGCTTGGTTTAGGTATACTCTTTTACATTGATTTAGCATGTCAGCCGTGTATTGAACCCACACTTAGGTCTTGTCACTTGTAGACAGTGCAGACTGTAAGCTTCTCTGCCTGTTTGAGGGCTGACATCCAAATACTCTGTACATGTCATCATCCTCCCCCTGTCATGCTCTTGTAATCATTTTCCTGGTTTATATCCTGTCCCAGAATGTGATTGATTGAAAATCAGGTTCAGTTGATTGTCTGTGTTTTGAGGTTTTCTCTTTTTGTGTCTTAAATGCCTTTACTGATCTCATCCCTCCGGTTTGTATTGGCACATGAGAAAATCTGGAGGATTGGAAAATCAGCTGAGCTACATCTTCCATCAGTCTCCTTGGGCTTGTCCAGGCAATGCTGCACCATGGCAAAATTCTTATTTGTGTTTCAGTGTCTTGTTTCAGATGATGACAAAAGTGACAGCTAGTAGGAAAGGTTTGTAGCCATCACGGAACATGATGCTGCCACCATGCAGCATCCTTGAAAATAACCTGGGCGCACCAGCACTCCTCAGCCACAGTGTGGACGGGTTTTGAGCTGGTGTGTCAGACTGGAGCTTTGCAGGGATACATGCTGGAAAGAGGGCACCTTCCTGTGTAGGATCACAGAGTCACAGAGTCACACAGTCACACAGTCACACAGTCACACAGTCACAGAGTCAAGGAATGGTTGGGCTTGGAATGGACCACTGGAGGTCCTCTAGTCCAACCTGCCTGCTCAAGCAGGGTCCCTGAGAACAGGTCACTCATGATTGTGTCCAGGCAGCTTTAGAAAATCTCCAGAGATGGAAACTCCACAGCTCCTCTGGGCAACCTGTTCCAGTGCTTAGTCACCCTCACAGTCAAGAAGTTTTCCCTCACTTTCAGGAGGAACTTCCTGTATTCCAGTTTCTACCCATTGCCTGTCGTCCTATTGTTTGGAATCACCGAGAAGAACCTGGCTCCATCCTCTTGACACTCTCCCTTCAGATACTTATGGACATGGATTGGATCTTCTCTCAGTCATCTCTTCTCAAGGCTGAACAGGATTCCAGGACGAGCCTTGCGTCACATTTTCAGTGACTGAGGTGAGGTATTTAGGGCAGCAGAATGAAATAAAATGAAACAGCGTGTTGCTAATGCCGCTTGGCATTATACTGGATTTAAATAATCTTTCTGGGGGAAAGAACACATTTTTTACTTTATTTTAAGTGAGCCAAGAAAGCTAAATAATTCTTTACATTTCAAGGCACCTTTCTGATCCATTGTTCTATTCAAATTTAGCTTTAAAATCTCATTACTTCTCTAGCAGCTCTGACTATTAAACTTTCCCTTTGCTTGTCATGCTTTTGTACAACACAGTGGAGCTCAGAAAACCTGATTTAATTACATTTTAGAAGAAGACCCAGGTTGCAGCCACAGAACTTTCACCCTCACATAGCCCCAGGTCAACTCCCAGGCTGGAAATATTACCTTTTATGTCTGCAATGTATTTCTATGAAGGAAAAAATAAGCAGAAACCCCTCTCTGCTAAATGTAGCAGTGAACAGTCCCCTTGGTTGCTGCAATAATGATGAAGTTGTATTTTTATCTAATTAGCAGGTTGATCCTCAGAACTGACCTTCAAAGATATACAAAGTTCAAACTCCATTGCTGCAATAATGAGTTGAAGAAAAATAACACAAACCAAACATTTATAAATCCCTTCTTTCTTTACTCACCAAACTCCTTACCTAATCTGTGGGGTGAGAGGGCACAAGTATCTTCCACTTGACAAATGCAAGTAGGTTTACAGCAGGGATGGTGAATTGACTATAAGAGAGTTATCATCAGAGATAAGCTGAAATACGATCACTACCAGGGAGCTACAAGAGAGCTGGAGAAGAACTTTTCAAGAGGGCATGTAGTGATAGGACAAGGGGAAATTGGTTTAAACTGAAAGAAGGAAGGTTTAGATTGGGTATTAGGAAGAAATGCTTTACTGTGAGGGTGGTGAGACACTGAAGCAGGTTGCCCAAAGAAGTTGCAGGTGCCCCATTCCTGGAAGTGTTCAAGGCCAGGCTGGATGGGGCTCTGAGCACCCTGGTCTCGTGGAAGGCGTCCCTGCCCATGGCAGGAAGGTTGGAACGAGGTTATCTTTAACCCGATCCAATCCGAACCATTCTGGGATTCTATGATTATCTGCAGGAAAGGCACAGGACCTTACATACTCTTTTTCTCATCCTTGGATCTAGCTCAGTTTTGTTCCACTCCAGAGACTATGTACAAAAGTACTTAAAATGCAGAGGTGATTCAGATATCAGGCATTTGACTGCATTTTTTGTGATCTTTGCTTCTGTACCAGAAGCAAATTCACATTCCTTCCAAAATAAGCATTCCCCTGTTATCCTTCCAGTGTTTCCTTTGCTTTGCTACTCAGTATTATCCATGTGCTCCTGCTCACCCTCTCCTGGCAGTGACACTTCCCTAGCAGTGTGACTTAGCAGGTGACTTATTTCTGCAGCTTCCACTCTCAGCCTCTCACAGTCCTTCCCAGGTGGAACTGGCCAGCATTCATGGAATTTTATTACTTTTTCTTGGGGAAACAAAAGATTTGTAATGAAAAATGAGGAGTTACTAAGATTTTTTTCCTTTTTGCAGAAAAGGATGTTTATTTAGCCACAAATTTGTCTATTGACATGTTAAGCACTTGGTAAATCAGACTTTGCAATAATGTTTTTGGTAAAAGTATCCACAGAACTAGTTCAAGGTCCTTGCAAACCTTGGTATGCTTCATATCTTCCCAAAAGGAAGAAAAATATGATATTTTTCTCCTCTCTGAAATATTAATTTTTCCAGCAGGTCTGCTCTGCTGACAGTACAACTCCTTTGTTCCTGCTCAGTCCTGCTTTCTCTGCGGCCAGCGCAAAGATCTTCCCTTCCTCTCCTATTGAGAGAGAGCACAGTTGATTTGTGTTTAATCCAACAACTAATTACCTCAAAAATGAGGCTGTATAAGCACAGTCAATGGCACCATGAGGCATTTATGTGTCTAAATAATGAGCTAAACAGCAATGCCCATGCTGTTTCCACTCCTCATCATCTCCTTAGCAGGGATTGTACCAAGTGCTTGCAGACATTATACATCAAGACATTCACAATATGCCAGGATTGTACCCCCCAGTTCATTCTTTGCAACTTCAGCCTGACTGAAACATTTGCAGCTTGTCTGAAAGTCTAGCCAAGCACTCACAGCCAGAATGTGACTGGCCTTCAGCCACCGTCTTCACTGAACTCCTCGGTGCACAAACCCTCTTCACCTGTGTGCCACTGGCACTGTGGCCCTGCAGCCAAAGCTGGCCTTGGCTGCAAAACCACAGATTCACACAGTATTTTGTGAGAATAGCGAGAGCTGGTGAGACCTCAGCTGTTTCCTGTTCCTGCTCTGCCCAGCATCCCTGCCTGTCTTATTTACAGTCAAGGGGAGGATTGTGATACCTCTGCCAGCCCCAGTGTGCTGTCAGTGGTGCCATGAGCAGATGCTGTGGAATCCTTCCCATTTCCAGCAGCCTTGGGTCAAGCTCAGACCTGGCTGCTGGCTACATCAGCCTCAGTCTGTTTGCAGGATCAGTGCCCCCTTCCTGTCCAATTTGTCTTGGTGAGGGCCTCTGGCACTGCCAATCCTCCCTCAGTGCCCAGAGGGCCAGCTCCGAGCAAGACTCCCCTTGTTCTATGCTTGACTTTCAGTGCTGGTTGTCTGCAGATGTGTTTAAGGTTTTCTTACGCGGAAACTGCAGATATATTTACAACCTTTGCCTGACGCTCAGCTGTCCTGGATGAGAAGGGTGGGGATATCACCACATCCCTGGGCACAAGGTCAAGGGAGAAGCTCTGCAGATTCCTGATAAAGCTTCTTTGCTCCAACTACGAAGTTCTGTCTTGGGGTAATTGCTCTGCTCACAGGCCATATTACAATTTCTAACACTGAGAAACTCTGCCTCTGAGGGTACAGGAGGTTTGAACAACAGTGGCTGTGAAATGGGGTGGCCTCTTCTTATGCAAGGCCTGTACAGGGCCCAAAAGTTCCTCAGGAGCTGCAGCATCCTGTGAACATGCTCACCTGGGAGCTGGTACCACAGGCTGAGCAGTTCCTTAGGGCTGAAATTAGTAAATCTGCATTTTTCCCTTGGCTATGACCTCTTGTAGATAATCTCAAGCTAAGAAGTGTTTGTGCAACAGTGCAAGCCTTCACCTTAGCACAGACATGTCCTCAGACATGAAAACCCTGGGACTTCAGTTACAAGGTCTGACTGCAATTAAGAGGGGAGCAGCAAGGTGCTGCTGACATCCAGGGAGAGATTTACATCCTGGGGTTTTGTGCACCTCCCACACTGCAAACCCTCAGGCCATGAGTGACAGTCGTACTGCTTAACAGAGGAAAGAGGACAATCCCACTTAATAAACGGCACACAAGTGTGATGATTCAGAAGGTCTAATTCCTCCAGACTAAGAAAATTATAAGCAAATTATAAGCAAACAGGAGGAAAGGCAAAGACAGAAGGCTAACAGAAAGCAACAGGTTTTCAAATCAAAATAATCACATTTCCACAATCAATAAAGAAGACAACATTGGCTAAAATCCCTTCCAGTTTCTGCGGCAAAGGGAGGGCTCCAATGAGAAAAGCACCATATGAGGGAGAGGGAGAGGGGAAGCAGGTTAGAGCTGATAAAAATGCAAAGTTCTGAAGCCTACAAAACTGGCAAAGTGTGATAAAACTATCAGGTAAAATAAGGACTTCTAAATAATATACCAAGAACGAAGACCTTCTTCCATTGGACCAGAGGATACAAATCCCATAATGCAGAAGCATACAATGTCAGAAGGGTGATTCCTCCAGTCCCTTTTCCCAGTCAATCTCCAGGGGAGCTGGAAGGAAAGACGTGCCAGAGTACTTCCACTTCTGTCATGCGGCAACACCATGCAGAAGAGTTTCCATCCTCTGGCCTTGCTGTACACATGAACCTTGGAGGCTTCCTTTGCTTTGGTCCCTGCTGAACTTTAGCTGCTTTCACCCAGGCCAGCAGTGACCAACAGATTTCCCCACAGAGGGACACACATGGTCCCCTTGAGGGATGGCAGCTTGCCATTTACATCCTCTGCAAGAGACCTTGCAGAGGAGAGACCTGTTCTCCTTTGAGCACAGACGAGCTGAGGTCTTGACTGTGTTTTTACAACATGGCATTTCTCTTGTTAGTCTGCCAAGCCCTTTGTCTACCAGCCACATTCAGACAGGCAGTGGACAGTAGCTGTAAGACAAAAGCAGCATCAAGACTTTCATCTGCATGGTTGCCTTTAGTTATGTCCCACTCGGCCTCTCATGAAATGTTTTGGAGCACTGTTATGGAGTCTAAGTTTGCCAAAACCTGGATGGCTAATAAAGTTATTTATTTAAATAAGGCTTTTGTTTCCCTTTGGCTCCCCATGTCAGAATGTGCCTAAATCACCTTCCCTTCTCCATTACACACTTTTAATCTGACAATGGGGTGAAGGGCTTTGTGGTTCTTCTTCATAAGTCGCATATCATCTGCGTGTGCGCAGAAACAAGGCACAGCAGGGTTATGGACAACAATGCATTTAAAAATCAAACAGCATGGCAGGTGTTTTCCATACCTACAGTTCCTGCAGGAGGCACTGCCCACTAACAAGCTCTCCACAGCTCTTCACTCAAAGCTCTGCAGACAGGCAGTGACAGGCCCAGGCCTGCAAAAATCTCCTTCCTAGGTGAAGGATAAGGCAGCCACAGGGAATTTCTTATTTACAGGTTAGATGCATGAATTACCATGATAGTGACATTCTCTGATGGCCTTCAACTGAGGGCCAAAGTCACCAGCCAGGTTTCCAGTGCTCATTTGTGGCCTATGTGTCTCCCTCTTCCCTGGAGGCAGAGTCCAGTGCTGGTCAGGGTGGCCTCGCACCTCCTCCTGCCCAGCAGGCTCCGGGTGCCCAAAGCCAGGCAGGTGGCCTGGCAGGTTCCTGCAGGGTGTGACACAGACATCCCAACAGCACCCGGCTCTGCCAGCACCCACACTAACCCTTCCAACCCCCACAGACATGATTTGAAAGCCTGTTGTTGGTTTTGCTGGAAGTTTGTTTTAACTTTGTGCTGTGTTCCTCCCTGCAACACACCAAAGATCTCTGTGAACAGTCAAGTTTGGCTCTATCTTATTTTTTCTCTCTCTTTGGAAAGAGAGAAAGGGCATCAGAAACTGAGATTTTCACACCAGATTCATTGCTTATCTTCTCTGTGTAACAGGCCTTTGGATATTGGATCAGCTCCTGATAATACATGAATAGATTTCCCACCCCACATCTGAAAGGTTCTTGGAATGACTCATTTGACTCCTTCTCGGGTGCTGTGAGTGCAGCTATAATATAAACCAGCTGTGTCCTAGTTTGGAAAAACATCCATCCGTGTTGAGGAATAACTGCGACTGGAAATACCTTAAAATAACCGAAGTAATCCATTTTATTTGTAGGCTGCAGCAAACTGCTGCTCCAGAATGGGCCGCACTTAGTGGGCACCACATTATCCTGTGAACAGGATTTACGGATAAAAAAACAGGGAAGCTGTTCTTAAAACATCTTCCTCCAAGGCATGTCTCTGCCTAAAAGTATAGAAAATGCAAGATGTGTTGGGCACGTTGGAAAGGTCCGAGGAAGAAAAACCAAAGGAAGACTGAATCCAAAGTGCCATTAATGGTTGTTGGAGGTAAATCCCAGAGAAGGCAACTTTCAGTCTCTTTTCAGATGCGTCAAAGAAGCTGGAGATATGGACAAGGCTCTCTGTGCTCTTCCCTGCGTTTTGGAAAGCAGGAACTCCTCCACCTGTTGACAGACTGAACTGTATCAGGGGTGCACCCACCACCTGTGCCTCCTCCTGCCTGGTAACACACCACAGAACTGAAACAAAGCTGTTGGCCAGAGCTTCTCAGGGACATAGAGCCACCCAAATGTCTGCAAGGTCAGAAAGCTGCTTGTTCACCTGCTGGGTGCTCCTGAAGACTTTACAATCCTTTTAATATGAGCTAAGCCTATGATGCTAGACAGGAGAGCTGTCCCATGTGCAGGACCACAGGTGACCCACCAGCATTCTTCTTAAGCCAACAAAAAGACTTTCAGTGATTTCAATACTTAATTCAATAATTTTCATGTACCCTGATGACTAAAATTTTTCTCACATTGTCTTAAAAATCTGAAAAGGGTACTTGAAGTGAAAGGTCGAGCAATATTCTGGAACCTGACAAGACATCATGAATGCTGCTTTTTTTTCTTTTTCCTGGTAGCAGAAGTCATGTAAAGAGGGATATTTGCACTCTACATTCACAGAGCTGCTTCCACGTTTGCTGAAGAGAAACTGATGTAAGCTTATTCCATCCCTACTCCTGAGACATGAAACAAATATCCAGAGGTAGAGACAGGAACTTAAACAACCCTTGCTGTACATGTACATAGTGACATCCTCTGGGGTTACTTGTAGGAGAAACTTCAACAAAGCCTGGTACAAAGAGTCTTCCCATGGCCAGGCTAGTGAGGACTTTCTACAGCTCCCTACAGTGTTTGAGCAGACAGGTGAAAAATTGCAGGAAATACTGAGCCCGGAGAGTGTCCTCTCCCTCTCCCTCAGGGTCGGAAAAGTCAGTATTTCCTTCTAATTAATTTTATCTGTATAAATTAATGAAGGTGGTATGGTAAGAGAATTATTTTGTGAAAGAGATAAAGCGAGTCAACAGCAAAAAAGTATTTTCAATGCACTCCTTTCTCATTTACAGATCCTGCCTCCATCCTACTGAGAGAGGCTTGAACTTCATGGACATGGAAAGCTTCACCACTGCTCCTCACCAGTGACTGCTGCAAAATTCACCATGGCATTTTCCTATCAAGGAGAGATGCCTGACCCCACTACCAAGCCTGGGTCAGAAGGAAGAGTGAAACTGGAAACAGACCTTGTTTTTGTCCTTTGTGTAGCTTAGGACAGGTGTAAATGAAACTCAGGTACTCAGGCTCCATCCAGGGTTCCCCACGTCATTCAGCCCCACTCACACTGCACCAGACCTTTCAGGGCACAAGAAATATAACTGGCATCACAGCATCTCTTTCTAACCATTATCATTGGAAACAAGATTTACTGTTGCTTTACTCTTTTGTCCTACCATAAATTTAAAAATAACAACTTTTATTTGCTGTAGGAGTGTAGCAGACAAAGAGTTTTCATTTACATTAACATTTGGAGAGCTTTCAGAGCAAACACAAAATCCAATTTACTTCCAGTTTTTCAGGTACGAAAAAAATCCCCCAAACCAAAATGAGATATACCAAGGGCTGGCAACTGATGAAAGGAATTACAGCAGTCCACACTGTAAGCAAAACAAGAGGCACTGCTGACCTTGTTGGTACAAAAATGGCAGGCCAGACCAAGGCTTGCACTCAGACTCGCGTCATACCCATACTGTAGGGAGGAGCTCTGCTGTTTTAGGAGGTTAGAGATGCTTCTGGGCATCCTGCATCAGGCTGGGCAGTGGCTGCTGCACAAATCTTGTCCTCCTGTAACTTGCATGCACCAAAACAAAAACATTTTCAGAGGGATTTAGTCTCATCAGTTTTCCTACCTGGTTCCATTTCAGATGATCTTGTGGCTTTGTCTACTCCTTTCTCTATTTCATTTTTGGGTACGTATGTTTGTTTTTTTTTTTAATAATCTGTTGTCTGGTGCATTATTCTGAACTGTAGCCAAACGTATCACGTTTCCTTTTTCTAAACTTCCTGACACTGTTAACTGCTCCTGTTTATGCCTAATCCTGTAATTACATCAGAACTGTGTTGATTCCTTGAACACATGTGGAAACCCTGTGATTCTCTGTGTGCCACTCACACAGCAATTAAAATTTTGCATTTTCCTCCAACCAGATTATGGTACTCACTTCTTTATGCCTAAAGCATCTTTTTTATTGCTGTTGTTTTTGTAGGTGCCCTTTGCATATTAGGATCATGTTTCAATAACTGGATGAGAAAATTGCCAACCACCACAAAGATAGGAAAAGGCAGACAGAAAACTTGCAGAGATTAGGGGAGCTTTGGAAGGTTTCCAGAGCAAAGCTGGGAATCTGATCACTCACAGAAGAGGTGACAAAGGTGAGTGGTGAAGAGGAAGGTTGTTTCTCCCTTAGGGCTGCCTTCCTGTGTTGACATGCACACATGGGATGACTGAGCCCTGGCTGCTCACTGTGCCTCTCTGAAATGCAGTGGTGTGGCAGCAGCTGCCCTGCTGCTCTGCCTGCCTGTGGGACAGACCCTGGGGCTCTGACTCCACTTCTGAGTACACTGGAGAGCTGTATATGTGGTCATAATACGAGTAAGGGCACCTCAGAGTTGTGGGTGGTAGCAGGTGACAGTCCCTGGCCTTACAGTGTCCCTGGTTGCATTGTAGACACCTGTAGCACTGCAAAGTGGCCTGGTTTCCCCAGGTAGCCCCCAACAGGTTGACTTGCAGTGGGAGTGCCTGGGGGACCTCACTGCAGGTGGAGGAAAGCTTATCAGCTTGCAAACAATCCATGCACCCTTTGTAGGGAGTAAACCATCATGCTAAAATGCTGCCCAGCACAAGCATTTTGCAGTAGGAGAGAGAAAATAAAGCACCTTCAGAGAGAACCAGCCAGATGGTGGCCATGGATATGCCCTGTATCAAAAAACAAGTCACTATGATCCTGACTTTTCCTCTTGACTCAAATTGTCTTTAATACACTGTTTGCAGTGTAACAATACAAAAAATAATTTAAGAGGCATTAATTGACTGATGTTGTTGCTTATCCTGCAATATCCTGAGGACTAGACCCACAGGACTGGGGGCCAGTGCCTGGGACTTCCAGAAGCCAAGAGATCCAGTGGAAGTCACACAGGTTTGTATCACCTCCTAGTGACATGCCAGACAGTGCAAATGCCAGAAACCCAGCACAACTCCTGAGAGGGAAATAATCCCTGCTCTCCCCAGGGAAGGGTGAAACAGCAACTCTAATTCGTGTAGAACAAATTCACCTTATCATCAGTTGTCACAGGAGAGTCCCTAGGCACTGTTGAAGAAAATATAGCTGGAGAGAGGCAGCTTATGTCAAAAAGTCCAGCAAGAGCAATCAAATGTGCTGAGAAGGGCATGCTTGTGATGTGGCGGGCAGAGGATTGAAGGCTTTGCTTATTTGAGCTGAGGAGCTTGGCTGGTGGCTCACAGGGCCGCTTCAAAAGGCACCTCTGCCTCCGCTGGGATGAGTGTTTGACAAGTCTGTAGCACAAGGACTCTGGTAACAAGCTATATGTCCATTTAATTTGTTCACAGGTGATGGGTACATGGCTTTCCTGTGCTTTTACTTGGGTTTGCATGTAGTCATAAGGAGATTTACAAGCTGTGAATATCTGCAGTTTGGAATTACTTTTACAGCTACAGGAGGCTTTTCAGATTAACATTACCTGTAATTTGTAAGATTAAGAATTTTCTGGTCACATATCTTCTTGAGGTTTAAGAAGGGAAGTGGGCAGCAGAGTGGAAGAAGTGCTCCTTTACCCGACTGTCCACATTCCCACACATACAGCTCTCCATCCTGAGCAATCCCACCAGCTTCAGAGAACCTTTTATGTCACCCGTGAAGCTGAGGGATCTCCAGAGGTCATTGAAGCCCGGATGTCTCAAAAAACTTCATACCTTATATTGTCTTCGTGATCTAAGGACAGCCTCACCTCAAACTAAGTCCACCTACCTGCGCCTGGAATGGATGATGTTGATTTTCCCTGGCTTCTATAACCATGTGGGGAAATATCCACAGGCCTACAGTGGATGGGGGCATGGCGGCTAAATTTGCCTCAGAATGAAAAGGTAAATTTGGCCTGTTTCTGAGTATCTCTCCAGGAGCAGAGAGGCAGCCCCTCAGGTTGACTGCTTTTCTTTTCTTTCTTTGTAATGGCTTTTGGTCTGATAGTGAGCTAGATCTGAGATATGGTGCTGGGAAAATTAATAACAATATCATTTCTTCTTCTGTGCTGCTAGAATTGTTCAGTGGTTGAAATAAGTCCTTGGATTGCTGTTTCCTATTGTTTGGCTAGTTTGATAAGGTATTTTGAAGTCAGTGGAGTAAACCAACTCATACAAACTAATGGTGAGGCTTGCTGTTGTTCTGGGATGATTTGCACCATGATAATTTCCAAGGCACTCGGATGCAATGTTTAATTAATTCTGGTAAATGATTTAAACGCCAGTCAATTGCTGCTAACCTGAGATAAGGCTATTTGTATAATTTCAGTATAATCATCTTCTCCCCTGCATTAATTAACACATGACAGCATTACACTGACAGCTTCTTAACACTTCTCTAACATTTCTTCCAAATCTCTCTCTCTCACTTCCCTCTGGACAATATGTCAGTAAAACCCCCAAGCACCCTTTCTGAAAGCCCTTCATGTTTTAGTGTTGTGTTTTTTTCTGTGTGCAGTGATACAGGCTCATACCAAGGCCAGCTGGTCCCTGTCTGGCTGAAAGACTGATGAAGAAGCCATGGGGTCTCACTAGCCTGTGAATTCATCCTGAGATCCAGAAGCCACAAATACTGCTAATAATGACAGGACTTGGGAGATGTGAAGAACCTAGGGCAAGGCACCCACTGGGATGAGGAATTGCACAGGACAATTAGGCAATTGACTTTTTTGGGTAGTATTGAAGTGGTCCATGCTCTGCTGCTGTAAGGACACCATGTGTTTCATAGTGCTGGAAAACATTTTTCAGCCTGTGGGTTTGTTTCTCATCATCTTTGTCTCTGCCTCTATATTTTAGCAATAACCTTTTCATGAATTATCATAAGTATTACTGCACTTCCCAAACATCTCTGCAGTTGTTCATCTGAATTCCTATAGATATTTTCACTAACATTTTCAGCAAAGGCTTCTGTGTTCTGTACGACACAGAGACCCACCTTCACCTCACCAGGCAATGACACTGGGTTCCTCTTGACCTCACATTCTCCATCTCGTGGCATCATACCAAACCTCAGATGTCCAAGTTAGATACCCTGGCTATGTTCCCTCTGCAGTCCCGGAGACTCCTCAGGGGTAGTTATATCACCAGATTTGCCTCCTGCTACTTTAGATGCTTGCAACCAAAGTTAATTCAGGAAGAATCTGGGGTCCAAAATACAATCACAGGTTTAACTACTTGGGTTTTAGCTTGCTCTCCCTCATCTAATAATTAATTCATTGCTGCAGCTTACTCAAACAGCTCTCCAGAGATGACCCTTCTTATCCCCTGCCACGAAAACAGAACCTGCCCTTAAATCAAACTCTGGCACCACAAAAATCTCTGCAATGTGATTTCAAAGAGGTAGATGCAGCCTTTGGAAGGAATAAGTTGTTCACAATTCACTGCTCAGAAATACCTCACAATTGGCTGCTGTGGCTTTGAACTGAGTCACAACAGCACGCTCGTGCCTGAAAAGAACAGCAGCTTCCCGAGCCTGGGCTGTGCAGAGGTTGTTCCCCCACCACCCCTTCACCCCGCAGTCCTCCCTCCGGCTGGCACACAATTTTCTGAGTCACTGGTGCTTCTTGCCCTTGCACAGTGATTATCATTTCTCAAATCGTCAGTAGTCCTTCCTCTCCTGCTGCCTCTGTGTCTTAAAATAGCCAGTAGAGCTCTGCACCCTGCGGAGAGGATGACTTTGCTCTTAAACCATCTCCATGGCATGCAGGTAAAGAAACACAGTAACAAGTGTCTAAACAGGGCTTCTCACAATAACCTCTTCAGTTAACTGCATTTCTTTTTTTTGGTTATTGCAGTGTGGAGGGAAGTGTCCTCTTCTTTGATATATGTCAAGCTTTGACTAACTTGGTTAAGAACAACCGCAGTGCTCTGGCCTTACCATCTCCTGGACAGTGGCTTGGACTGACCCTTTCACTGACCTCACCTCCTGAGTCACCAAGTATCCAGAGTTTCTGCAAAAATTAAGAACCAGTTGAAACTAGCTGCTTAAGTCTTGTCTAAACTTGCACAGAAGAACACTAACAAGAAGACTTAAAAGGTTAAAAAGTTTCAGAGATCGATCTTGTGCTGGAAGTATTGAGTAAAAATTCCACAAAGCAGAAAGGTTTGACTAGCTATTCCCCAAGCATCACTTCACAGAACAGCATTTCTGTTTACCCCAACACACTCATATTTTTGAATGCAACACACTCCAGCATTTTTCCCCTTGGACTGTGGTTCCTAAAATGCTAATACCTTTTAGCTGCAGGTCCCTTTGCAAGGCATCTCACTGGTGAATTAAATTCTCACCACTTTATGTTCCTGCAGGCTAGCAAATGTATTTGCAGTGCTTGAACATTAATTGTCAAAAATATTTTCACAGAGCTCTACAAACTAAATTCATTAGAATACCCTCAGTATTCAGTGTGAAAAAAATGGTCTGTAACAGAGATCCACCCTTGCAAAGCTGTTGTGGAAAAAGAAATAGACGTGTATAAAGAATGTTTCTGACAGAGGAAAAAATAACTAAGTAGGTGAGTATCTGGAAAGTACAGCTTTGTTATCAAAACACTGAGCTGGGAGATGGATGTCCACACTGTATTTCCAGTCTGCCACAGATTTCCCATATGACTGTGGACAAACTGCTTGCAGATTATTTCTGAAACAGGCCTGCAGTTTTTGGGTGACACTTTCTGAAGACTGATGCTTTCTCTTGGCTCCAGCAGCACCAGTGCTGCCTTTAATCCTGAAGACCTGAGGCCAAGGCTGTAATAGCTTTGCCTGTACTGCTCTGGAAGTTCAGCCTCCGGAGCGGGCTCTGGCACCGCGTGCCCAGCCTCCTGCCCACCACAGCCCTTGTGTCCGAGCCTAGGCTGCTGGCTCACAGCCTGCCCAGGCAGCTCTTCCAGCAGGGTTTAGACATCCTCCTGCTCTGTCTGTCTGGACCTGCCAGAGCAGATCTGTTGGGTTTACTCCATGTTTAACTAGCCTGACCTACCAGTCGCTGCTGAGTGCCAAGGCTCAGAGCTCCAGTGCAGCATCTCCCCAGCTCATACACGGGCAACAGCAGGGAGGCCTACATGGCTGTTTTGTAGGGAAAGAACTGAACAGTGGTAATCCTAAACTGAAGTAATTCTGCTGTAAGCTTGGATCATATTAAGCAGTTAAAAACAAAGGAAACAGTCATTGGTATCCTAGAATCACTAAGACTGGAAAAGCCTTCTAATATCATTGAATCCAACAACTAACCCAGCATTGCCAAGTCCAGCATTAAACCATGTTCCGAAACACCACATCTACACTTAGTCTGAACACTTCCAGGGATGGTGATTATACTACTGCCCTGGGCAGTCTGTTCCAATGCTTGAGCCCTCTTCGACTGAAAAATTTTTTCCTAATATCCCATCTTAACCACTCCTCGTACAAATTAAGGCCTTTTCCTCTTGTCCTATTACTTGTTGCCTGGGAGAATTGGCTGGCCCCCAGCTGGCAACAACCTCCTTTCAGGTAGTTATAGAGAGTGATAAGGTCTCCCCTGAGCCTCCTGTTCTCCAAATAAAACACCCCCAAGCTCCCTCAGGTGCTCCTCATCAGATTTGGGCTGCAGACCCTTCCCGAGCTTTGTTGCCCTTCTCTTTATACTCCAGCACCTCAACATCTTTCCACAGAACATTCAAATTTAAAGATGGTTTCCAGCCTCAGTCTGTGTATTGGTTCCCTCCCTGGTACGAGGGAGTTGGTCTCACTAACTAATTTGCAGGCTGTGACAACAAGTACTTGTGTTTGTGAAGTACCCAAACATCAAAGAATTCCAGAGATGTGCCCAGGAGAAAGTGAGTAACGTTGTATTGAGAACAGGGTTTAAAGATGGGCATTAAATAAGACATGAGACCCTTCCACCACTGTAAGGATAGAACAGATTATTGACTAACTGCTCACTAATTGAGCCTCATCCTTTCTGGGTACTAAATTAGGTGGGGTACTAGAGGAAACAATGTGTGCAGCTATAATCTATCTTCAAATGCATATGCATGGAGGGGCTTGAATTAACACTGCACAAACACTATTAGTGCTGACGTTTCCTTAGTTGAACGCTAAGTTTTGACTACTTTTATAATATACTTTCCCCTCATCCAATCTTGTACTTCACAGCATTATTTGGGCCAAAGGAAATGGAAACAGAAGGGAGACAGCAAACGCTTCCTTCTATTCTCAAACAGCAATTCTCTTCCACTCTACATTGGTGTGAAATACAGAGCTCACGACACATGAGAACAGGGCCCTTGGCATCAACACTGGGTAGCCAAAAACTGGAGTCCCCCAGAATCACAGTTCATAATTTGTGTTGGGACTTGACTGTGCCTTTTTTTTCCCTATTTACACAATAACAATGCAGATTCAATTTTCCTGAGGGATTTTCAAGGCCTCACTAATGTTTGGTGGCACCACTCATAAAGAACCTGGCAAGAGCAGGTTTGCCGTTTGCAGCAGAGCACCCGATTTCTTAGTCCTCAGACAGTACTAATTACCACTGATTGCCTGGTCACATTACCTGCCAGAGTATGAAAGGGCAGAACAAACCATGGTGAGAGGATCTGGTTTTGCTACAAGTAGGAAATTCCCCCCTAGACAACAGTCTTACATGCTGCCATTGACCACAGCCAAGGAAAAAAATAATGCACTGGTGTCAGGTATTTATATATTACAGCTCAAAAATACCCTCCAGGAAGAGCAGGAGAGAAAAGAAGTGAGAATGCAACAACCTAAGACAGGAGATCATTTTTAAGAGATGGGCAGTTCATACATCTGTAGGAATGAATAGAGCCAGTCGAATGGTCCCTGTGACACAGCACAATAGTCTATTGTCTCGGGGTCGATAAATCAGCCTCTCAGCCTGCGCTTTGAGAGCCAGATGTTCATTATTAAACGCTGTTCTGTGCTCCCTCTCGCGTTTCCTCGCCAGCCTCGTTCCATGCTGTGCACAGGAGAATGTTGCTCCTCCTACCTGGATGAAGCCGTGGTGGTGAGCAATCCTGGAAGGGCACTTTAGGTGCCACTGTCCCACAGTGGTTGTTTCAGTTCCACACAGCATCACTTTGGTCTGCATTAAATTCCAGCTCCAACCAGTGCCCATCATAGTGCACCAAACCCTCTCAGGGCTCACATGTGCTGCCAGGACAGAGCTCTGCTTCTCCCATTTACTTTGTGGGGTAGCTTTATGTTCAAGGTGTTGATAGTGGGGAGGCTACAGGGGTGGCTTCTGTAAGAAGCTGCGAGAAGCTTCTCCCATGTCTGACAGAGCCAATGCCAGCCAGCTCCAAGGTGGATGGAGGAAATAGAGAAAATCAGGAATGAAGTTAAGCCCAGCAAAAAGAAAGGCAGGATGGGAGAAAGGTGTTTTAACATTCAGTTTTTATTTGTTATTATCCTACTCTGATCTAATTAGTAATATATTAATTTTTCTCAAGTTGAGTCTGTTTTGCCCATGACGCCAATGGGTAAGTGATCCTTCTCTGTCCTTATCTTGACTCCTGAGCTTTTGTTAGGATTTCTCTCCCTCATCCAGTTGAGGAGAGGGAGTGATAAGCTGGCTTTGGTGGGCATTTGGCATCCGATCAGGGTCAACCCACAATGTCTAATCAGACAAGTCTGCACAGTGAGGATGTATGGGTTCTTGCCTCAATCTATAGGATCTCCTCCTTCTAGACAGCAGCAGGATCACCTTGGCTTGCAGGTCTCTCTTTGGGGGGCTCTCCCCTTGAGAGCCATACTCTGATGAGCACAGGAAGGCTATGAATTTCTTTACAAGAAGTTTTATAATTTTAAAGCACTTTCCTGCTTGAGCGCTGTGCAGAATTGTAAAGACATAAATGGCTTGATGTGCTACCAAACGTGCAAAATGATTCAAAGCCAGCAAGAGCTTTTCTCCAAGTGCAGGCTGTGCTCTCCACTACCTGCCTGCAAAACAGCTGCAGCACGTAGGGTGGGTAGAGGTAGCTTTATCTGCACGTGGGCCCAGCAGGTAGAGTTTGGATCTAAACTTCCCAGAGGCCACTGTTGGCTGAAGCAGATGTAGCGCTGTTTGAGAAGCTGGGCTGTTGATCACGAACAGCTTTTATGATTTCCCTTCCCCTGGGAAGGGTGTTAGGCACCATGAGCCTTCCCCGTTTAAGGTTGCCAAGATGAAAAATGTCCCTAAGAATCCTTCCCTGAACCAGGCTAACCTGGCATATAAAAATGGTAAATCCAAGCAGTTTTAGGCACACATTTGTTTATCTTCAGTGTTTTACTCAGCTTGGGCAATGAGCAGAGAACATTTCATTTGTCTTGGCTCCAAGTCAGCTTCTTCCTCTGCTGGCAGAGGGAAGGTGGTGTGTGCATTACCAGACACAATGTAAAACTCCAGTTAGAAGAACCATGGCTGATAACCAAGAGGACAGCAATAACTTTTTAAGTACCCGTCTCAAATACTGGCTACCTGCCCCTATAGAAGGCAAATATTTTGTCAGTGCCCTCTGTGGGACAGAGCTGGAGGGTGACAAGACAATACAAGTAAGCCCTTGAAAGATCCTGCAGTCATATCTGTGCCCAGGCACTGTATGGCAGTACCTTCAACTGCTCCTAATAGATGGCTTTTGCTCAAAATATCCTGTGCTGGGGAGGAGGCAGCCTCCCCAAGCAATCTGCTGCAGTGTTCCTCTAGCCTTCTGTTGAAAAGTCAGGCAAGGATGTCAGACGTGCATTATCCCATCCCCAGAGACTGGCTTTTCCTGCTCCCCTTTGCAGCTCACTCTCTGGCATAGTTCATGTTTGCTCAGTGGCTTGCTGGACTTGAAAGTTTCTTATTCAGTGACCTACCTCTTGCTAAGAAATAAATTACTCTTTTCCTCTGACCCCTTGATTCTTCTTTCCTGCTGTCATGGGGCAGCAGGGCTGGATTCTGGTGGGATCACTTGTGTGGGAGAAATTATGTCTGTGCTCCCAGATACCCAAGCACTTTGCAGACCTGCCAGGCTCTTACTAATGATGCTTTACAAAAAAAGAGTGCACAGAGGAAAAATTAAAGCCCCAAAAGAAGGGGCATGAGCCAGTGGCAGGTGTATGTCTCTCCTTGCTAAGTCCCCACACCAAATACGAGACAAAATTCTCATGCGAGCAGTGCTTGGCTGAAGGTGAACATTAATAGAATGAAGTCTGGACATGCAGAGCATCTGTGGCAGCATATGAAAAATTGTGATTGACCAAGAAAGAGAAATAGAAAACAAATTTTGTGCTGCAGATAAGGACAGACTGAAACAAAATACTGTCTGCATGAAGAGATTAGAAGCTCTGAAAATCTAATATTATTAAAGGAAGATGTTGCATTTGGGAATAATTGTTCTCATTTAAAAGATTAATAATGAAAAAAGCATAGGTTATAATATATGGCAGGGAATACATCCATCCTCCTAGTGATAACAAGACAGATGATTTTCCCAAAATTCACGCCACTTTTGGCTATAACTGAGGAGGAACTGGAGATTGCTCCAGAGCATATGGACCAAGGATTTGCTTCGATGCACATCCCCTTGTGAACATGCCACAGGCTATGATTAAGTGTCTCAAAGCATTTGTGAACAGAAAAATGATATGTGTCTGCTGTGGCTGTGTCCTACTGCTTCTGCTTTGAAAAAGGATTTGCAAAGTAATCCCAGCGTTTCTGATGCTTCCCACTGTCTGCATGCAGCACATCACTTACATTTCCATCTCTTTGGAGTCCTTGTTTGTTCAAAGGCAAATGTGTGGGTCTGTGGGGTTTTCCTCCCTTGTGTTTAATGGCATTTTTCATGGTACAGCATAACACCTGGATTAATTTGAAAGCAGTCACAGAGAGGCATTTCAGGGATCCCACGCAGAAAGGTCTCTTCCCTAGAACAAACTGGAAAGTAGCTGTCCCAAATCCAGGCCCTGCTCTGGGCTCACATCCCACCTGACAGGTTTCCTGCCTAGCATACAGTCCTAGAAGTGAGAGCAAAGCCTAGCCACTACTACAGAGCTGAGAAAGAAAAGAGGGGAAAAACAACAAATCAGCCAAATGAAACAGGAAAGCATTTTTAAATGCTTTTAGGACCAGCACCGCAGAGCCAATACCAGCTCTGAACTAAACCTCTCACTCCTTCTGGAACTCAGAGCAGAACAGTGTGGCTGCCAAGCTACCAGGCCTCTCTCCACGGCACTGCCAGGCTTCGGACACCTCAAACCCTCTCAGCAGCTCAGTTTTCCCCGGACAGGTTGATCGTCCAGCTGCCCTAGTGCTGTGCTCCAAGCTCACTTCCATATTGCACAGGCTAAGCTTACCTTTAATTCTTCTTTGGAAGCTGCTCTGCATATTTCCAGAGTCCTCTCTGAGTGTGAAACCTCTCCAAATCCTACACCTGGCAGGGTAATGCTGCCCCTCCCCACCAAAGTTCATGAACTGTGCTTCATACACTCCAGTCTTTTGGCATTTCCCATAGAAATTGGTCCCTTTGGGCCTGCTTTTTTGGCACTTGCCTCTGTTCTTCTCACCTGCTGCTGGGCGGACACACAGAGCAGGTTTGACGAGCCCTGAGAAAGCAAGGACTGACCATGTCCCCAGCTGTGCTGCTGAATGCCCTGAGCTTGAGGTGGTAATCAGGGGATCATAGAACAGTTTGGGTTGGAAAGGACCTTATAGATCATCTAGTTCCAACCCTTCTGCCACGGACAGGGAGGACACCCACTAGATCAGGCTCTTCAGTGCTCCATCCAACCTGGCCTCGAAGACTTCCAGGGATGGGGAATCCTAGATGGAAGCAGGAAGCTGGCTGCTCCTACCCAGCTCTGTGCTCTTCCTTAGGGTTTGCCACAGGCACAGGGCTGGGACAGCTGATGAGTTTCAGTCCTGGATGTGTGAGGTTTTGCAGGTGGAGGGACTGGGAGAGGAGAGGCTACTCCCGGCTGGCCCAGGTTGGGGTGAGTAACTGGGAAAGGCCTGTCTGCCCTAGCAGGTGAAGTGTGGCACCTGGGAAATGTGCCTGAGTGTGAGGAGGCATTTTTCCTGAGCAATGTGCCAACAGTGTGCCTCATAGCAAAGCCTGCAGACTCTGCTTTGCAGCACAGCGGGGAAAAACAGCAGAAGCTTGTGGTGAATCTGTTAAGAGCTGGGAAACACTGGTCTGTGTGCATCCAGTTACCAAATGGTCAAGAAGAATTCTCTGAGGAAAGATATTTTTTTCCTGCTTTCCTCTCCTTCACTCCCCTGACTGCCTTTGCCTGTGTCCTGGGGACTAAGCAGCCCACTGGATGTTTTTCAGGGGTATAAATTACTCTTATCCTCAAAAAGTGACTTTTCACAACTATCTTTAGACCTGTACCTGCCAGAAGCAAAGCCAGAGACATCTCCCAGAACTGGGTAAAAGAGTCCCTTTCACATCTTGAAGGCAGTATGGCTCCAGATAATACTGAATAATGTAGAAAAATTGGATCTCCAGAGACTGGCACATGTGAAAACGAACTATATCTGTGCAAGTAATCACAAAAACAACCCACAGGCATAAAGATGGAAGGGAAACACCACTAAATATCTAAGCACAGCTTTTTGCGATTTCCCTCTCAGGCAATGAAAAGATAGTGAGAATTTCCCATCGGGCAGCCCAGAGGTTTTCTCTCTTTGAAACCCCTTGCAGGGTGCTGCAAGAGGAGACACTTTGCTGGAACAAGGTACGACAGAGATATTTCACATTTAAAGGTCCATTGTAAAACTAACATCCCCACTTTCAAAGTGGTAAGAAACTTACTGAGTGTCCTCACAAATGTGCTTCTGCCTTCCAGCTCTCTTAAAAATGTCTGATGTTGCACTGATGGCAGACTAAGGACAAATTCAGAACCTAAAAGCTCAGACAAGAAATTTGGAAGCAAATCTGGGTTTTGTACTGACACCTCTTTACTGAACTGCACTGGGAACCATACGGACAATCTACTCCATAGCCCACACCCATGGCTGGCTGCTGGAGCACTGACACGAGCTGTTGTTGTAGCCTGAGATCGTTTGAGAAGATGACTATGCAAAGGAAGCACAGGTCCAAGGGCAGAGTCCTGAGGGCCCAGAGCCTTCAGGCACAGTTCCAGGTGCTGGCACAGAGCAGTTACCTGGGACAAATCAGGCTCTGCCATCTGCCACAGCGAGCTGCAGAGCTGAGCTGGAGAACAAGGGAGGAAGAGACCAGAAGGACTTTCTTCTGCAGGCCCCAGGGAGCTCACATAAGCTGCAGAAATAATTTGAAGCTTTTCTTTCTCAGGTGTTTGAAAAGGAGACTTTTTGAAGAAAAGAATTTTTTAGGGTCACAGGAAAACCAGCAAAAAGCATTGGAAGAAGCCCCTTGGAGTTACACTCCCCAGAAACAGCTCATCAAGGGATGAAACATTAATTGGGGTCGGTGCCCCCTAGAAACAGGATGACAGCACCCACTTCTCTCAGAACAAAGGTTTCAGGGCAGCCGCAGGTTTAGACTTGTGCTCTGTTGCAAAGATGTACTTGCTGCTCTCACAGCCATCCTTTTTAGGGGAAACTCTGTTCTACAGACAGAATGATCCTTCTTTTGCTGAAAGGTTAGAACAGTTCCCAAGCACAGAGAGCTCTGCCAGCAAGATGACTTGTCTGCAACCCGAGGTATGTCTGCGTGCAGGCTTCTGTTATTAAAGAGGAAAAACAAAGCCCTACCAGTGCTGTGATATGGCCAGACATTTCTGGAGCTGATCTGTTCTGATATGAGCACAGCAGCCTTGCTCAGAGCAAGGTTACAGCCAGGTTTTGGCTCGGTGTAATTGCTGTGCAAAAGGAGGCTCTATATGAACCAAGGGCTGAGTGGCTGTAGCATTCCTGCATCAGGTGCAGGAGCTGCATCACTTGTGCTAAACTAGGTTGTTCCTGATTGCCAGCATGGGCCAAAATGCCTCCTCTGGTATGCTTAGTCCTCGATGAGGACAGAAGTGTCTGAGAGCTGTGCCCATATGTTTCCCTGCCATATGGGATTAGCTACACTGGTATAAAATAGCTTTCTACCAGGCTAATGTCTTCCATTCTGCCTTGTAAATTAGTTAAAAGAAATCAGCTTCCATGCACGGACTTGACTTTCTTTTCATGCTTGGAAGGTTTTATTCACAGCTATGAGGGCCAGACATTTTTTTTCTCCTTTTTTAAATGAAAGTCTGAGTCTCAGAGAAGAACCTCAGCAGCTATGGAACTGTGCTGTGCATGGAAACCTGAGAAACTGAAGCATTTCGTGTTATGGATCAGCTAGGAATTATATGAGAGGAATCTTTTCCTCATTAAAACTGGTTTGTCTTGTTCCCACAGCTCCCAGTGGCTGGCAGTTGACCGTGCATGGCATTTTTTTATTCATGAGCTAATACCAGAAACTGCTTCTGAGCAAGATCTAATGTCGGGCACAGCCTCAAGGCACATCACAGTGTTCTTCCACCCACTCCAATTTTCCTGGTATAGCCATCACTCACCACCCAGATTTGCAGCCAGAACACAAATCTGGTTAGAATAAATCTACCTGAGGGCTAGACCTAGTGGAGGGAGTGAGGCTGGCCAGCTGCAGCTGGTGAGATTGCGGTATTTTTTGTCACTGACAATTCTTACGCCCATCAGTTTGGATGAATTGCCTCCCCTTCCCTTTTGATTTTTGAGAATCTGCAGTGTCCACATTGGCTGCCAGTTTTGCTCTGAAACCTCATCAGGCTGAAAGAATGAGGCAAGAAACAGTCTCTTTGTTTAACTGGACTTCAACTACGTTTCTGCTTTTCTGGGACAAGAAAAATGAGTTTCCCTCTACTGACCTTTCAGAGAGCTGGGCTGCCTGAAACCAGAGGGGCATCTTGGATGTGGCAGGTTGGAAAGAGCACTGCTGGAGCTGCCAGCACAGGTGAGCATGGAAGAGGAGACATGGTCCCATGTGGTGGAAGGTGGAGTTGAAATCACTAAATCACAGAATCAGAGAATAACAGATTGGGAAAGGTTGGAAGGGAGCACAGATGCAATCATCAGGTCCAACCTCCCTGCTCAAGCAAGGTCATCCCAGCGCACATGGCACAGGATTGTGTCCAGATGGTTCTTGAATATCTCCAGTGAGGGAGACCCCATACCCTCTCTGGGCAGCCTGTTCCAGGGCTCAGAACAGTAAAGAAGTTCTTTCTCATATTCAGGTGAAACCTCCTGTGCATCAGTTGCCTCTTGTCCTATTGTTCCTAGAAGAGCCTGGCTCCACCCTCTTGGCATCCTCCCTTCAGATACTTGCATATAAATGATGACAAGTAGGAGCAGCCAGCAGTGGAAAGGGAAAGCCAGAGGGAGCAGCAAGAAGAAAATGTCCAGCACACTTGACCCCTGAGTGGCTCTAGGAAAGGCCAGTGGAATGGTGGGGCATCTCTGTCCCACAGCCTGCCCTGGGATGGGTGGGGAAGCCTGGAAAACCTCAGTTCTTTTGAGTCCACAAAGTCAATTCACTGCTTGTCCTCTCCAGTGAGGTGCTGCTGTGTTGGAGCCAAATCTTTGTCTACGTGAAGGGAGACTTAGGAGCAGGACTGGGAATGTGCAGGCTGAGGGGAGCCCAGGTATTTTTGATCTGGTAATTTTCAAAGGCACTATCCCTGTTGATTAGCTCCTAATTTGGTGAGAGGTTAGATGGTTAGCCTGGGATACTGTGACCTGTGAGTGTGTTCACAAGTTTGTGCCTTTTGAATGATTGTATTTGCTTCCTAAAACAGAGTTAGGTGACAAATACAGAAGATCAGCTGTTTCAGACACTGTTAAAACTTGCTCTGTGTTCAGGTGTGGAGTCAGTGGAGTTGTTTGCACTCAGACCAGATTTGAAATGACCTACCAAGTCTAAACTGGCCAGTATAACTAGAAATTTTGACAGCTCCAAGGAAATTTAACCACACAATGGTACCACAAAATCATGGAGGACCGCAGCACTTACAAAATGTGCTGTCACAGTCTCCCACAGAACCAGCCAGCAAAACCTTATAAAAGCCTGCTAATGTATGGAATGAAAGGAGACAGAAGAAAGTTCAGACTACAGTGGACATGCTAAATATAGAGGGGGAAAGAAGAGATGTTCCTAGACCACGCTAGGTAGCTAGCCAAGCTCAATTCCCCCCAAATTCCTCCAAGAACTGCAATGAACTGCTATAGCTGATATAAATCCTGAGTCATTGAGCAAAATCTCTGATTAAAAAAAAGAGATGGAAAGAGAAAATAGCCATTAGCAAATCTTGCACAAGGAACTCAGACCCATACTCTGTAATGAATCAGAGAAGGAAGAAAATCCATTCAAGGATACAGAGATGAACTCTAAAACAAATTGTGTCAAAGCCCAGGTGAATAAACTTTCAAGTCATATAACCACGCTCCAGATAAGACAGGAAAAGGACTATAAAAGCCCTTTTGGAAAAGCAGATCAATCCATTATCTCAGGAGATTACTTAAAACAGTCTGTTTGTTTTGTTGTAGAAAGAGAAAAACAGTTATGAGAAATAATTGCAAGTTTTCCTTAATTCTTCAGATTCTGAGGTATCTTCTTCAAATGGCAGGTTTTAGCACATTTTTAGCATATTTTTCCACACTAGAGCTCCTCTTCCTCAGAGCAAGCAATGACTGCAGTTTGCTGTTTCTCAGCACGTCCCGGCACACGTAGGTTGTGTGTGAATCCACAGCTGTTTGCCCCAAGAAGTGGGACGAGCAGGACACAAGAGCAAGGCTGACGTACCATTTTCAAGGCTAAAATCTGGCAGTCTCAGCTAGAGCACTGACAGCAGCTCCTGTGCTGACTAAATGTGACACCGGCTGGAAATTTTTTCTTAAAAGATGCTGCTCTAGGCAGGTTTAAGCTATTACTTGCCATGCCACTGCACAACCCTGCAGGAGGTTTTTGCAGGCAAACCAAACTCATTTAAGGAGGCGTGTGCATTGCACTACAGAGCCAGAGGAAAATTCTTGCCTCAAATTGAAGCAAGAAAAGTATTACATTCCTTGAGACCAGCAAATGTTCTGTTCCATCCAAAGAGATACTTAAAATGTGACATTTTACTCAAAAGTACAGACATAGTGAAGGTGAATTTTCAAAAGCAAAGCTCTGTAATTTCCCATGTATGTGATGACAACTCTGCATTTACTTAACATTTTATGAAGAAGCCAAATTCCAGGTGTACAAACACTTTGGCCAAGCCACAAAAGCACAAAGGACGTCAAAGATGCATCATTACTGCATTAAATATTCCAGGCATAAGCCCCTGAATTTAATATTTCACAAAGAGTTAGCAACCTATTTTATGAGGATCTGTAAAATACCTTCATTTCTATCCTGCTGCCAGTAGTGAATTTGTTAGCAAACTGTGTCTACTGACTCTGGTTAATGTAAATAAGGACACAAATATGCTGGAAGCCAGGAGAATAATGGGATCAGATTTATAGCTACTGCTAACTGGTGTAGCTCTGATGGTGTTGCTTCCACTGTTGACCTTCAGCTCAGAGAATGACACCCACATTTAGGCATCTACAGGTGTGCATCAAAGTTCCAGTTCAACCTGTGGGGATGTAGTTTCCCTTTCCGCTGATGGATGGCTTGAATGGTGCTTTGAACTCCACTCACTGATGGAGCAGAGCTCCACTAATGTACCCCTAGATGCCTAAATCAAGTTATCTTCATCCCACCTGAGGGTCTGATCCACAGTATGAGGAATACAAAACCAGTCCTGGTGGGACAGATCTGTGCCTATTGCCCTCTCACTGGCATGGCCAGTGCCTCACTTTGAAAAGAAATGGGCATAAATCCGACCTGTACTGGAAGGTGTTGTCCCTCTGGACCACAAACTTTCATCTCCCATCCTGTTTTCTTTCTCCAGATATTCCTACCAATTACTTAAACAGCCTCTCCTGCCAAGTGTCACTGTCTTCTGCGTTTGGCATTATTTTTAACTCTTCTTTGCAGACTTTACCAAATGTTGAGTGCCGGGGAAGATGTGTTTTCTAAAAATGACTCTGTGAGCAAGGTAAATCAGACCTTTTGCTGGAGCTGGTAAAGTATTAAATAAAAGCTCCTGTGTGATTTGCAGTCTCATGTTCTGTGATTACAATCATCTGCTGGACTTGGCAGTACCAAAGCGCTGCCAGAGTGACTTTCTGCCTCTTTGTTGTAACCTGGAGAGAGATATTTTCTTCTTCCACAGAAATGCAGCACTTACTAAAGGTTTATAGTGCTCTTTCATTTTTATCACTTTGCTTATTTGTCTTCTTGCCCTCACCTGGCCTGATGCTCCTTGAAAGTACCTGTTAGATTCATCCCCTTCTTTTACAGGTTATTCCCTTTCTAAATGGTTTCTGAAGATGGGCCTTTTCCTCTAAAGGAGTGGGGTTTGTGCCACTTTTTTTCTTTTGATGGCACAGTGACAGCTTTGCTCCCAGGTGCCTGGTCTGTTCTCACTCCCTGCGTGCTCAGTGGCAGCAGTGAGCAGGATTACTGCTACTTCTTATCACCATCAAAGCTGCTTTTCTAGCTGTGATGGGCATGAACTTGAGTAAGCAACAGAGGGGACAGGCAAGCAGAGATAGTTACCAGTGGGGTACCTGCTCCTTCAATTAAAGTCACCTTTCCTTCAGGCTTCTGGGTTGGCTAGAGCAAGGAAAGGGAAGAACGTGTGCAATGAAGCTCTATTTTTAATCCCAGAGTGCAGCATAGGTCAACAACAAAATATATGAGGGCAGATTTTGGGGGGCGGGGGAAGACATAAGATCCACCAATGTTTCCATTTCTAAAATTTTTCCATTTCTACCCTTTTGGCTGTAAACAGAAACAAGGTACAGGTCCCCAGATACCTGCTGTATCCTCTGCTACTGCTGATGCACAAACCCATGTCATCTAAGGAACTATCCAGATACTTGTTCAAACTGTGCAATTGCTGGAGAAGCAGATTCTTCAAAAGTCTTCACGTGACATATCTGTCAGACTGGTGGCATTACTAAGATGAAATGATTTGCATTTTAACTAAGGTATGTGAAACTGCACGAGCTGGACCTGAGACCAAAATATTTTGATTCAAGCAGAAAACAATCCCAATATTTGGTGGCAGGGGTTGGTTTTGGAACACATTCATTTAAAGGGAAAAAATGGGAGGAACTAGTAAACTAGTAGTACTAGCAAACAAGGAAGTCCCTGAATAAATCTTTTGAAGCATGGGGCTTTAGGCTGACAAAAGTTCAGCTGCAAACATAATATCTCATTTCCACTAAAGTATTCTGCATTTAAGACTTTTGGCTCATCCAAGGTCCACTGAAGCCAGCAAAAACACTCCTATCTTTTTCCATGTGTTTTAGGTCAGGAACTTTCTGAGGAAGATGTGTAACAAATCCAACACATCGAAAGCAACAGATATGTTTCCGGCTTTGTGGAAAATCTAGCTAGGGAGGGAAAATAGGCAAGAAAGTTGACAATTTTTGTGATTTTTTGCAACAATATCTGACTGTGGATTACTTCTTTTTCCCACTTAATAGTATTGGTCCCTTGTTCCCTTGCCTTGCCACTGTGTGTGATAGTCATTTGTTGTCTCTTGTCTCACTATCAGCTCCTTCGGAGCAAGGACTGTCTTTCTATTCTGATTTTGTATGGCCCCGGGCCTAAGGGTTCCCGGCCAAGATGCTACTGCAACATAAAAAACCAATCAATATATAATGACAATATCTCTTGTAAAGACAGCAAGCAAAAGTGCCAGACTTTGCACAGATTTTGGCTGGGTTGAACAGTCCCCATAGTCCTCTTCTGTGCCCTTCTGGGCTGCACAGTACCAAAGGACTCCATGACTTTGTCCAAGCCCTTGCTAAAATGCTGGTGGGAAGTGCTGAGACTGTTTGTCTACTCCTAATGACAAGGGTAGAGCCAAAGGCACTCAGCATGTTTCAGAAGATACTCAGTGCCTTGCCGGATGTGGCCCTGATGCACTGCAACTCTATCATAAGCAAGGAGGATGAATCTGTTACCAAGTCATGGGTACTAAATCATCCTTCAAGTAAGAAAAATGGGAAATTATACACACCACGCCATGAAGCAGTTCGTTTTGAGAGGGCTTATTCTGACAGCTTGCAGTTCTCCTGACTGCTTTGCACAGATTTTGTGGACAGTGAAAACAACTGTCCTTCTGGCATGATCTGGAGCTAATTCATCAAAAAGTAACAAGTTTTTCATTACTGGCTCCCTGTCCTCTTTCTGCAGGCATTCTGCCATTCTAGTTAGGTATCCTGGCATCATGTCCTGGAGCATCCAGTGAGTCTCTTCCCAAGAGCTGTCCGAGTCTCCTCCCGAGAGCTGTCGCTAGGCTCCCGCTCCTTGCTCTCCAGCTCACTGTTGCCTGGACAACATGTTACAGCCCTCTGTGCAGGCATCAGCAGCCACATACACAAATGAGACTGTGCCACCGAGATCACCCTCCGTGGCTGTAACAGCAAAGGCCCCAAACTGCTAATTAAAAATAGATCAGAAGAGAGAGAAGCCAGCAGGCTTCGAGCCTCATCTGAAATGTATGAAGCGAAGACTTTGGATGACATCAGGAAGCGCTGACTAAGTGATCCAGTCCCCAGGACTCTCACTAATACGACAACCACAGCCTAGAGATGAGACTGACTGTTAGGACTAATTAAGCTGACTCGCCGCAAAATGGCCACGAGATCAAAAAAATTCCATGTGAGGTCGGTAATTGAAGTCTTTGCGGAGGGGATGCCCTTGCAGAGGGCAGTTGAGGGCCCCGTTGAAGGCGAAATGCCGCCTACGAGCGACGGAAAATCCCCTCGGAAGCACGAGGGGAGGGCGAACGAAGACGCTTTGGGCTGGGCGGGCGACGCTCGGCCCGGAGCGGAGCCGGGCCCCGGGCGCGGGGCCGGGGGCAGTCCCGGGCGCGGCCGGCAGGTGGCG